>JAEQBH010007989.1:0-93723 GCA_016808115.1 Tetrastigma voinierianum | reverse complement strand
TCACATTTTTCCTAAAGTGATTAGTATTTACAAAACACATTCATGATTCAACAAACATTTGAGTACGTATACAGAATATGATAACTTGGAAAATAAATTAGTCCACCAAAAAAAGCAACCAGCTCATGAACACGCACATCCTTATCAAGACAGATAATCTTCTTCAACCTTATCATTTAATTCTATTAGAAAATGACATGACTTCAACCCTAAACTAAGTTTATAAATTAATTTTTTCTAACCTATTTTTATTTGTATGAAATTTAATATTGTATTATACAATGTTATGCATTGGGTTTATGAACTTATGATCATGCCATAAAAGGAAAGTCTCTAACACCTTCAAAATAAAAAACTATTTTTAAATAAGTATTTGTTTATAACCTATAGCTGATATAAGCTTATAACTTTATTTAAAACACAATATTTCATGTAATTGTTATGTGGAGATTTATCTTTTTACTTTCAAAGACATTTTTGTCTAAAAACGTGATATTTTCAATATTACTTTTCCTAAAAGTTGTTCTTGTAAATATTTGTGGGATTTATCAATTTTTAATCCAGTTTCTATTTGTTTATATTGTATTTTCAAATGAAATGTTTGTGGATCAAATTTAAATATAGCCTGAAGGATGCTAAAAAGAACTAATCAAATCTAAAAGCAAGTTAATCATATGGATTTGATTTTCAATTTTTGAGTAAAGAGCAAGTAACAACATGAAATAAATAGGAAAAAAATGTAAATAATATATGATGTTACATTATTACTTTAGTGCACATACAACGCAATACTAGTAAATGATGAACTTCTTCTATTATTATAAAACCAAAATTTGTTATAATACAGAAACTATATAAATCTCTATACAGTAAAATAATTATAATATGCAAAAAAAAAAAAAAAACGATAAAAACCTAGAATTAAAATAATGATATTTAATTAAAGAATTAAAGAATTACACCCTTTTTTTTAACCCATTAAAAATTGTTTCTACCTGTACACACTAATAAGCGTGGTGATTGTAATCTTCGTGCACGTGTGTTCAAAGGTTACCCCACCCATGCATGATTCACGTCGGCCTTGGTATTAACCAATATATATATATATATATATATATATATATATATATATATATATATATATATATATATATATTTATTTATTTATTTATTTTTTATATGAAGATATTATTAAAAATTATATTGTGCATGCATAAGGAAAGAAATCATTGTTTTTAAGTCTGATTTATAATGAAATTTATTACTTTCATACCTCTTTAAGATACAGCTTCATATCACACACATGCAAAATCAAATCAACCAAACAAAATTCGGTATACACTTTCAAAGACACGATTAACGAATAAACATTCAACTTTACAAAGAGGTTTCCAACTCATAACTTATTATTAGACCAAATTCTAATATCATGTTAAATAATGTTGGATATAGAGAATGAAATGGATGATTGGATTTCAATTATAAGAAATAATTATTTAGATTTCAGTTATAAGAAATAATTATTTGGATTTCAGTTATAAGAATTTAATGACACTCAATGAATTAGATTAATTATTATTCACAAATTTAATAATTTATTTCTAATTTAACGCTTTGCTCTAAAATGTTGGCATTCCAAAAGGTCAAGTCTCTCCTCTATATAAAGGTTGTCAGGGTATTTCAGGAAGAACACGGTCAAAAAAGAGATCATCGAGTCTTGAGTTTCTTCGTCCTTTGTCGGGCGATAAAGAAACATATCATCGGGGTCGCTGTAGCTTACGCAAGAGTCATTATTAACAATCTGACACTGCTTTATCCCTGAGCATTGCATCGCCTCGAGAATCTCAAAGCACCAACGGAGAAGACGAATTTGTCTTAAGGAAATTATGAATCTCACAAGACTTAAGCGTTTCAACTTGTTAAATTCCCTCCTTCTTATTAATTTAATTTATATTCTTGGTTTTTTCTTGAATAACCATGGTTTTGAAAGATTATGCGATGTTGCTTGGTATGTCTAAACAATCGGTTTATGAATTCTCGCGCTTTTCTACAACAAGAGACAATTTGTTCTAACAATCTTAAGACAAATTCGATCTACAAGTTAAGTTTCGTTTGCTTGCCGTATGCGGATACGGAAAAAAAAGGGAAAGGAAAACTCCTTGGTTTGGTAAACAAATGATTTGGTTTGTTACCGTGGGGAAAAAGCCCTTCTAACCGGATCCTCAGACGCCGTGGTTCGAACCCTCGGAGTAGCTTAGAATCGAGAGAAATAAGTACTGAGGATGAGAGTAATCGAATAGTGATGACTGGGTCTCATCACCACCGTCTGATTTATTGGATGACAATGAACTGTTTAAGGTAAACAAACGACGGTTTGTTACATGTGTGAGAAAAACCAACCAAGTTTCAAAGTTGTGCCTTTATTGTTAAAACAATTATTTTGTTTATTTAATAAGGAAAAGTATGGAACCTTTGAAACCAATAAAACATACTCATTGGTTGCTTAGGGGAAACAAAACCAATAAACTGACACTGGGTTAGCTCTTCCGACAAGAAAAGGAAAGGAAGGTTTTTTTCAAGAAAAACAAATTCTAATTTGTGGTTTTCATGAAGAGGAACTAATTTAGAGAATGTTATTTTGAAAGGAAAAGTATCTAGAAAACCATAACATTTTTTTTTTTTTCCAAATAAAAATAAATAAAAATAAAAAATAAAAAATAAAAAATAAAAAAATTGTTGGGAACAAGGATTTAGAAAAGATGTAAGGAGGCTTTTTTTTAAGGGGAAAAACTCATTTGATTGAAAACTAAACATTTTTACAACCAAAACAAACTAAGTGGCTTGTTTGGTATGGAAAATCCTTTTTGGGTACATACAAGGAGTCAGCTAATTATGGAAAATCTTTGTTGAAAATACGCGAGCTACCGATCAAAAACTTGTTGCAACGTACAAGGACAAGTATCGAACTTCGAGACCTTGTAGTAAAAGATCCTAATTGCCTATCGGGAACCTAAACCTTGAAGTTATAATTATGATTGTGTTGAATTATTGGAATTGACATTTTCTTGAATATTTGGAAAATGATCTGATTCCAATCACGGTATTGTGACCGAATTTACTCCAAGTAGTTATGTGTTTACTTGGGAATTGCAATGGTATCATGGAAATCCTCAAACAAGGTTATCACAAGATCCACAATGGAATCCGAGTTTATAAAGACTGTGACAAATGCCGTAAGAGTAGAACGGCTACGCCATTCCTGTAGGACATTCCAAGGTGAAGTTAAAGTCAAGGCTTCCAATATGCATACATTGTGACAAATTAACTGCTATCTAAGAGTTAATAAAATGCGTATGTATAATGGGGTCGACATAATTCGTCGGCCACAACAATTAATAAAACAATAACTCAACCTGCTATTCTCCAGAGATTATGTAAAATCTAAGGATAACATTGCGGATCCGCTAACCAAAGGGTTAAATAGAGAGTTGGTTGAAAAGTCATCGAAGGGAATGAGACTAAAGCCCGTAAAAGAATAAGTCGATGAATTGATATTCAACCTACTGATCGGAGGATCCCAAGATCTAGGTTCAAAGGACAACCAAATTGTAAAGACTTTGATACAATCAACGTGGGATATTATCGTCCATTCCTTTATGATGAACAAAGGATGTCTATAAGAAGGTTAAGCTATGCTTTTAATGATCTCTACATCAAGCAAGAGTAACATGAGCTACTCTTAATTTGAAAGAGATACCCCATGTAGTGAGTGAAGTGGGGTCGCTAAGAGGAATTGAATATGGCACACCCTATTAAACTCTTAACTGTGACGCATGTCCATGGCCAAAATGGACATAAAAGTGAGAACTAAACTGTGTTTGGAAGATTCTTGTGTGAGATATGTCATCAAGCCACAATAAATGGCGTAATAGTTCAAGGACATCGTGGTTCACTGCTTAGGCTTAGTAGAGTAAACATATTTTCACAAAGGAAGGTTCAAAGGGTAACACTCTACCTTCTGCACGTGTTTCAACCGCTGCTTTCTATCACTACGCTGTCTTCGCTTTTAGTCATCAATTTCATTCATGAATTATTGGACAGGTGAATGAAATGGATGACATTCACTGGATAATTCTTCGCTTTAATTATTCGATTTTCGCTATAATAAATAATTATTTAGATTTCAGCTTATGCTAAAGCAATTATTTCGATTTCGCTTATAAGAATTTATCGACACTCAATGAATGATTAATGACATTCAATGAATAATTTATTTCAATTTAACGCTAAGCCAAAGGTTGGTATCTCAAAGGTCAAGTCTCTCTATATAAAGGTTGTCGGGATTTCAGAAGAAATACGCTCAAAAGAGATCATCGAAGTTCTATTTTCCTTCCTTTCGCCCTTTGTCGGTGATGAGATAATCACATCATCAGTTCACGAGTGGTGGCAAAGGTTTTGCCTCCACCATTCGACACTGCGATCATGGGGAGACAGACACCTTGGGAATCTCAAAGTACCAACTGAGAAGGCTAATTTGTCTTATGAAATCGCTAATCTCACAAGACTCGGTTGTTTCTCCAACTTGTTATATTCCCCTCCTTTCTTATTAATTTAATTTATTTTGGTTTTTTCTTGAATAACCATTATTTTGCAGCATTATGTGTATGTTGCTTGGCATGTCCAAACAACTGGTTTATGAATTCCCAGGTTTCTACAACAAGGAGACAATTTGTTCTAACAAATAATAAAACCAATATGACCTTACATTGGTTCCACATAAAACATATGATGACATTTGAATCATGAGTTTTCCTACATATTAGGCCAATCTTTTTTGTTTGGTTCTCTTGTGAGACTTGGGTGCCTATCATTAGTACTTTTATTGAGAACCTCCATTATTTTATTCATCAATGTTTTCTAAGTCAAGTTGTTTTATTGCTTTGATCATGGGTGTTTTCTAAGTTATGTTGTTTTTGTTTGCTTTGATCATACAATTGAACATCCAAGTCCTCGGTCACGTGTTCGAATCCTAGGAGTAGTGTCATATGGTAAAGTTTTATTGTCCTTATAATATCTCTCGACTCCTCGAATCATACTCTTATCGGGTCTAAATGTGAGTGACTCCTAAAGACGCTCAGATATGAACAGGCCCGCCTAGGTTGTTTTTGGTTTGGTGTCAAGAAATGTTTTTTTTATGGAGATAATTCATTAAGGATTAGAAAAGTATCAATTGGTCTTTTGTAATCTAATATGATCTTATCGCCTGAAAAGTATCGTTGGTAGTCTCCATGTTTTTCGTGAATGATTTTGAGATGGATTAAATGAACATATAAAATATAGGTCAGACATATAATTAATTATTGGGATATGCATAAATGTTTCGACTCTTGTATGTATGTCCACTTTATATTTGAACATTTATTCTAGCTTTCAAGATACCTCTAACATTTACTACGGCTTAACCGCTGCCCATGTCGCTACTTAATTGCATAGATAGACAAACGACATTTAATGTCGTTGATATAGACTCTTTGTTCTTAACATGAGATCGAGTTTTTCCCACTTTATTATAATCTAATATTGAAATTAAAGAGGAAATTTCAATAATTTTTGATAATAATAATAAAATAAAAATAAACGGCTTGAAGTTAAGGAAATTGTTTTTTTTTTTTTTTTTTTTTGTTGATAGCTAAACACTATACTACAAGATAATAAATTTGCCTAATAAATTCAACCCAAGCACCCTCTCTTTATGTCTTACATTTTTTAAACATTAAGTGCTTTACTATATGAACTCGGCATGACAAGAAGGAAATTGTTAATTAAACTCAACTATTTGAACAATTGTACAAGATCCTTCTAGGCTCTAAAATTCAAATCCGAGACCCATCCCCTCTTTATATCGTTCATTTTTTAAACATTGAATGCTCTATTATATGAACTTGGCACGACAAAAAGGAAATTGTTAATTAAACTCAACTATTTGAACAATTGTATAAGATACTTCTAGGCTTCTATTGGTTCTTTTGAAATAAAGTGTAAATGAGATTTATTAATTATTTTAATATCAAACAAATCATTTCTCTTGTGCAATTTATTTATTTATTATTTATTACTTTTATAGTTTTACCAATGATTCATTTTAATTAGTGGATGTTGTTACCTTCTGATTGTCCGAACTCCCCGAGCACGCACTTAATATAAACCCGTAAAGGGGGAGCGATCCGACGACGACGGCCGATCGCTCCTCCAATGATTAAGTAAACAAAAATATGGAGATGAGAAGAAGAAGCAAAAATATTCAGCTTGGAATTGCTACCCTCCTATCGGCAGGATCTTCCTAAATTATAGAAAGTGATTCACGACCCCTTTGATTTTAGGAAAATAAATCTCTCTTAATCTTAGGGATAAAATTCAGTTCTTCATATAAAGGATTAATCCTTTGGAAAATAATGATCTAGACACTGTGGGAAATCCATGATAACATCATGTGTATTTTCCGCATTCGTATCATTTCCATAACGAACTTCCCAAGTATGCATGACACCTCACTGGGATTTAAACTCTGCACGGTGGCCCCGAAGATGGCTCGGGAAGACACCTGCCTCTCAAGCTGCGATCTCCCCCGTCTTGTAGTGTCCTCCGGGCTTTATTATATTGGCGGGCTTATACCACCACACATCGTGAGCTAGAAGGGCTCAGTCTACATTAAGTAATGGTCTAAAGACCACAGACTCACAATGCCCTCTTTTCCTTAGCTGAATTTTTGAAGCTACAATAGAAAATACTATGTTTTAAACCTCGAGTTTGGAAGGCTGAAAGGACTGGAAAATTAATGCATACATCGAACACGCTGGAAGGTGAAGTGTGTTTGGTCACAAAGCGTGTTGGTAGCGCACATTTTCTAATATGTCTGCGGCGCATGATGTTCTGACGGCACATTTAATGCGCCTATTGACGTTTCACCCCTATATATAGGGGTTAGGCTCCGAATGCTACCTCTTTTACTATTTCACAAAGTCTTTCATCTGTTGCAATTTCTTTTCTCTCATGCTTTTACGAACCATTGCTTCAAAGTAATCATCAAAGCCCCTTCCACGTCTCTCAATTTTTCGGTGAGTTCTTACAAACTTCATTTGCATTGCCTATGTTGTGTTTTTCATGTCTCAATTCCTAGTGCGACGTCCTAAAATACGGGGGTTCATTGATCACTCATCAACCAGCGGAATACTTGTGGATATCGTGTAACTCGATAATACCACATCATCGCTATCTCCATTTACCAGATCCATAATTTAACAAAAAATCGCATGTAGCCTCTTTTGTAAGGAGCTATCCAAAAACCCACTCTGCAATAATATACAATAACATGACCCATCTAAGGCCTAATATATCACAATGACTACACCGGGTCCATTTATCCACATTCATGTAAGAACATGCAAGACTATATTAAAACAGTTCATATGAGTTCAATTACAACTCTTTTACATAAAGGTACCGTCTAAAATTTATTTACTCCAAAAATATTACAAAAATAATCATAAAGCCACAAGCCAACTTTCTTCACTCTAGCGGCTCCGGATGAGAGCCACCCATTGGCGCCTGTCCTGCACTTGAAATGTTATCACATATAGGGTGAGTCATGCCCAGTAGAGTAATTCATACAGAGGCTACTCCCCATCTAAGTGCACATGCAATGTTCACCTTTGACATTTTTCACATTCACATCAACAATTCAAAGCAAGAATATGTAATCATAGATTGGAATTCTACATGTCATGCCATAAAATGAGATGAAACTCACTCATGCACCATACCCGAGTCATTACAAACTCCCAGCACACAATGCAATACCAATGTGTGATAAAATCCGTCATCGATGGATTACATCCAATAATCATTTTCAGAACAAAATCATTTGTTTATAAACCAAAAGCTTTTTCGATGTTAAACCTCGAATGATCATTTCATATACAAAACCATGTGTCTTTTTCGGGGCAGTGAATTTTCGAGGTCTCATCGCAGGCTTCGCACGCCTTCCTACACTTTTTGGTAAAGACTTTCACTATTGGAGTGTATGAACCAATACCGAGTCTTTCACCCAAGAAAGTGTCTAGCCCTTCTTGCTATTACCCGACATAAGTTTTTTCATGTCATAACTGCGGCGACTCGTTGGACTTCGTCTAACAGTATCGAGCCCACTCATCAATCACCAAATGCGGTGTTTGATTTCAACCATGCATTCACACCCATGAAATGAGATGTCCCCGTGCATATGCAATGTGATGCGCCATTGTATGTCAATGTCATGTCATGTCACATATGTGATGAATGCTATATGGACAATTTAATTCATACATTTTACCATGTATCATGGACAATTATATTACATACATATAATCTCCAAAACAAACATTTAGTTCAATGTTAATATAAGCACACATATCAACATTCATCAAACAACAATTAACTAAATCATGTTATTACAAAATTAAGTAATAACAACTTTAAATCCTCATGGTCGATGTGACATATGTGTTCACAAAAATAGGCCTACACAATGTACCCCAAACCACAACAAGCCTTTAAATTGGCCAAACAACCAGCCAAATAGGTCCTTAGCAGTCTGGATTATTATTATTATTATTTTTAATTCAAACGATCCCTAAACAAATTTTGGGACATACTATACACAACCACAAATCAATTCACCAAATCGTCCATAAAAGGGCCGCAAAACGGCCATTAAAGCCGTTTAAAACAAGCCAAAAAACCCCTTAGCGGCCTGGATTATTCTCTTTTTAATCCAAACAGTCCTTAAACAATTTTTTGGGACATATTATGCACAACCACAAATCAATTTACCAAACCGACCATAAACGAGCTGCAAAACGGCCATTAAAGCCATTTAAAACAGGCCAAACAACCCCTTAGGGCATCAACACAATCAAACTCCCTTAAAACAGCCCTAAGGTTGGAAATAAACCAAAGTAGGAAGAACCCCTACCTCTTGGAGCGTAGTAGAATGGTAGGAGGTCTTGAGAACACCTCCTAAACCCGAAAACTTTGATTTCCCTATCCTCCTTTGGATCTTCGGTGAAATCCCTCATTTTTGGTACACACGCGTAGCCCTCGTTGAGGCGATGAACTTTAGTTCTTAACCCGATGAATTTCAATCGACGGAACTTTGAGGATCGAAGAAAGAAGTCTTTCAAGGATAGAAGAAAGAAGTCTTAGACTCTTTCTTCTCTCCCTATCTAACGTAAAAACCAGGAAATAATGGGATATTTTGTCCCCAAATTCTATTCATGTAACCTTATCCATAAGTTTAAAGGCTTCGTTCACGTTGCGCTACGTGTTCACGACTTGTTCGGGTCCGTTTATGTTCGAAACGATTTATTTCATCGCAATTTGAGTTCAAATTATTTCAAATGAAATTTGTTTAAATTATTTTCTAATTTTCCAATTTATTCTTAAAATCCCGTTTCTTTTAGGTCATCGGGCACCAATCGTCCCGAAAAACGTGAAAAATTCGACTATCTCGGAATCCAACGAAATTCGTCTGGGTAACTAGATTTCACGAGATGAGTCTAATGGTGAGGTCCATTTGATCATCCAAGATCTAGAAAATTTCAAGTCTGTAGCCTATACCGTAGTGGCAATTAACCGTTTTACCATTTTTCAGAAAAATTCAAATTTACCTGGATTTTACATTTGGGGTATTTTTATGTTTAGAAATTTTTTGCCTATTTTGAGGGTGCATCCATCGTTCATCGGTGGGGTTCTTAGGTTTGGTTATTAGTGGGTTGTCAAACCGTCAAAGGGGGATTTCTATCATCTCTCCAAGGTTTTCAAGCTCTTCACCGTTTGGCTACCCCTGCTAACTTTTGTTTTTGTTTGTTTGTGTAGTATGACGAGAGGTCGAAGAGACTTCTACTAGTCAAGCTGGGCGTAAGAGGGGGACCCTGTGAATGTCACTGCAGCGCTCTTAATTCGTCGCTATGCCTATAGAGGACATCCTTTGTCAAGTCTCCACGACATTAGTCCGAGTCACGATGAAGCGCTTATCTCAACTATAGGAGGGGCGCATAATGTCACACCCCAATTCCGGGACCAGCTTGCATCGGACTCGCTCCCTATCCTCGCTACCGTGAAGTTCCTACACTTCACTCGGGCACCTCCTACTCTCATACATCTCGAATCGCCTTCGATTTTGATGGGTTATAGTGTGCTAAAATTCCTCTACCTGTGAAACCCCGAGAAAATCCAATTTTATCAAAAATGGGTAAAATCGTAATTTCGGTAAAAATCCGGAATTTTTCTAGATCTCGGATGACGAAACGGACTTCTCCGTTGAAATCGTCTCACGAAAATTAGCAACCACGCCTAATTCAAGTAGGATTCCCGGCGCCAATCTCGGATTTCACGCTTTTCAGGCGTTAATCCACATGGCAAAGCGAGGAGATGCCACATAAGACTCAAGAGAGTTTTACCACTCGCAAAGCCACGCGGCCCACTTAAAAGCATGGTCACACACCTTGCTCATGTATGAAAAATATATCCCATGTCACATTGAGCCATGTGATTAATGATGTCATAAAAAAAAGGAAATATTGAAATAAGGAATAAGGATGGAAAATTGAGAGCTATATTTATTGTAGTGAAAAGGGGAGAGGAAATTTCCTTGACCTGATGTATGTGGCTCCAAAAGGAGGAGAGTATGGAAAAGGAGAAAAGATAAATGAGGAGAAATCGTGAGAAAAGAAAGAGAAAGAAGAGATGATAAGAGAAATGAGAAAAAGAGAAAAGCAAAATGGGAAAGGAAATAAGAAAAGGAAAGAAACGCGTGAGAAGGAAAGCGCAAAATATCCAAGACATTTTCGCCGTGGCTTGCAGAGAACGCTCTTCCTTCTCTCTAGATCGTGGGAGATCCCAATTACCTGATTCATTCCCAAGACAAAAAGAGAGTTGTTCTACTCGGAGAGGACAACGCGTGGACTACGGTTTTAGGGAGTTTCTTCAAACTCCTTAAGGTAGGGGTTCCATCCTACTTGTTTTACATTTTATTTAAGTGCTTTGTTTATGTTTGAGTTGATTGAGGCTTATGTTTGTTTTTTATTGTCTCCAAATCTTTAACTGAAATGAAATTTTTAGGGGGCCATGAGGGCAAATTCAGGACAAAGGTGTGTGTGAGACTGTTTAGAGTTTTCAGATCATAATTTATTCAATAAATTATGTTTGGGTAAGTAGGGAGACCAAACAGAGAAATTGCCCACCAGAGGAACCGATGTTGAGAGAGTGGCGTCAGATAAACGCTACTTGTTTTGATTAGACCGTAAAAAACAAATTCCACTTGTATGAATGGACTATAATGTCCATTTGTTTTGCATGAGAATTGCTTGATGAATGGCTTGATATGTGTGGAAAGAGATAGGTTAAGACATTATTTAACAAAGATAAAACACACAATTATACGAATTAAATTGTGTCGTAGTTTCATCGAGATATTATGATTGCTTTAACTGTTTAATCGCGATGATGATGTGGTGGAATTACATGTAATTGTGTTTGATTTAAAATATGCATATTGACATATTGTATAAATGGTTTTTAAAATTAAGATAACGCATTTTCATATAATTTGCAACTTAGAATTAGTGGAGGCATGACATGGTTTTTATTAAAACTTATTATGACAAGGGAAGAATTTCAACAGATGATATTCTGCAATTGAATGAGAGGGCCAACAGATCACTTCGGATGAGGACCATGACTGTTTTCGAAAGCTCACCAACCAATTCACCCTGAGTAGTCTGATACTTTTACCTAATAGTTTGGTAGTATATTTTCAAGAACAACATGTTTTGTTTTGAAAATGATTATTTTCTACCATGAAAGTGCGAGTGAGTAGGTGAGGACCTCGTGACATGGGGGATCATGTAGACATTCAAGTAGGATCACGATTACTTGAGTGTGTGTTTATTTTGAGCATTGCATATGCACTTAGGTGAGAGTAACCCATTCGGTGATTCACCACTCGCGATACCACCGTCGTATGACAAGAGAGTTTTTGTACACAGTGAGCTGAGAGACTGCAAGACAGAGGCCATTTTGAAACAGCCGGTTTACAGTTTTGATATTTTGGATATAATATGCATGAATTTTAGAATTTAATATATGTTTGTATAAAAGTGTAATCAACTATTAAATTATTGGGAGATAATTGGAATATGTTGTGATAATTGTTTGATGAGTATTGGACTTCATGGTTTCCAAGAGGCATTTCTTACCATGCATGCTTCTCCTAATCCAGATTGTGATGATTTCCATGCGCCGATCGCAGAAGGAACTGGACACCCCGGTTTAGCGCCGCACTACCAGCTGGAATATTTCACTGGTAGAGGTTTGTTTTATTTACACTTTGAAGCTTGGGATTGGGGGCTGGATATCTATGTCGACCTATAGCCCCCAACTGCAATTTGTAACCAAGCTCCCGACTTCCTAAGACCAGATCAAAAGGGGTTGTTTAGGAAGGGCCATGGCAAGGAGATTAGGCCTGGCTCCCATTTGACCCGAACCAATCCCTCATGTTTATAGGTTTGTCTCATCTTGATTTGGGCTTTGTCTTTCTAGATCTCCCACACCTGACATGCCTTTTCTTGACTTTGTAGGTGTGCTGCAAAGGCTTTCACAAGCTGAATGGGCCTGATAGCGCTAGAGTGTATCGCATAATTGCTCAGCGACATGGAGCTGAGCGCAATCACGAGCCCTCCGTCTGGGTGAAAACTCGAGGGAGTAAGGCGCCAGCCCTTTAGCATAGTCCTCAGCCATCCCCAGCCAAGGCCAAAGAGCTCGCTAGAGGGAACATTTCACCCTGCGTACCTTTGAAGTTGATCCCGCAACTCCTCACAAGTAGTGGTTCATCAAAAGCTTTTAGCCGAGATCGCAATGGGGAGCCTCGGCCAACTTTATTCACCTGACTAATCACTTTGGTCTACAGATCTGCAGCTTCCCCCGGTCTACTGGAAAAGTGGAAAAGATGTGAATAGCGCCAGCTAAGAAAAAGAAACAAGAGGGGCAAGATCATAGCCGCCAGACGGGGTTAGAGGGCTTGGTGGACTTGGCATCCAAACCCAGTGATCCGACCGAGAGAGGGGAGGAAGATATGTCTCAGCCTGCTACCGGGTTCACTCTGTGATAGATGCACAAGCGAGCCAAGGTGATCAGGCGAGACTACCTCTAGCTTCCTTAAGTACCGCTTAAAAGTGCTCAAACTGTCGCCCAAAATGTGTAGGCTTAGAAGAGCCCGACAGTAGTTATAGTGGACTCCCCATAATGAGCCCCCAATGCTCTGCCAGCTTTAGAGGGTGCCTCTCAGGATGCTCCTAGAGAGGCTTGTGTATCATTGGAGGATGGGGTCCTAGCCAGGGCCTCCCAATGATGACGTGAGCTGGTGGGGAGGCTCCATCTTACATAGTCGTGTCAATATCTTGGTCAGCTTGGTAAATGCTTCCACCATAGCAAGCCAAGGCTACCTAACTACTGGTGCGTCTATGTTTTACCTTAAGAGTGGGACCGGTCCTTCGCGGATTGATCGGTGGACTCATGGTCCGTGAGGGTCGCACGAAAAACTCATTGACCAAGAGCCCCCTTTAATAAGAGGGAGTCTTTGGTCGCATACATGCGCGACCTTTACCCCACTCTTCTCCAAGTACTTGTGGTGGCTCGTGCTAAAGAGTACTCCGTCCCTTTCCCCGGTTATTTAGATAGGAAGTCCTTCCAGGGCATGGCCGCGACTAGATGCTCAGTATCCAGCAACTACCTAATTTTTAATGAGCCAACTGAGCTGGGTATGTTTTGACTTTTAGTACATGAACGTGAGTTTTGTGTCATGATTTTTTTTATAAACATCTCCTCTTTACGTTTTCATCATCGTAATTTCGGAACATGGCTGTATCAACATAGGAATTTGTCGGGCTTGCTGCTTACTTAAGCAGCTGCCTAGTCACTGCTTCCAAGCACCAGCCCTAGGAAACTCCTGGCCATGCCAGTGGATCCTTCTCTTCCGCCCTGATCTAGGCAACGAAATGTGATTGCTACGCAGGGGTTTGATCTTTGAGAGGATAATTTTCAACGTTCTTCTCCCCTCATTGTTTCTGCATAGATAGTTGATAACTCTACCGCGAGGCTAGCTAACTGCTTAAAAGGTCAACCTGCCCAACGTTAGTCAAATAGTCAATTATTCAGCGGTGGGTCGAGGGATAACTATATAAAAAGTAGTTTAAGCTCGCCTCCCATTATGGCATTGTATATTTCTCTTAAGTCTGGCGAATTGAGAACATAACTCTGGCTGAGTCATCGACCAAATTTCATGTGGGAGTAGACATCCTCAATGTTACCGAAAGTCAGACCATGAAACCAGAGGAGGATCCGTCCCATGGAGTTCAACATACCAAAGAAAGGCTTCATCCGTCGTTAAGGGTAGGTTGCAAATGTGTGTCCCGCAGGGATTGCCATGATCTATTAGTACCTGCATATATCGTGTAAACCATTAACATGTAGACTACCAAGTACCATAATGGGGCATAATAACCTTGTTCGACTTGACAAGAGGAAAGGATATGGGGCCGTCTATTAGCTTGGTTTCTTCATGTATGTCCTCATCATGGACAGCATTTATCCGGGACTTAACGATGGTGGCTCTCAAGAGCTTCTTCTGTTGGCGCTTCGACTGATACTGGTAGTCAAACGGTTTGCCCAATATATAGTTAATGGCCGGTCTAGATTCGACCAGAATGGCCACAAATTACCGTGAATCCTTGTCTACGACTACTTCGTTCCACTCTGTCAATTTCTCTCGATATACCCCGAGGTATCTTGCCTTGATAAGCTTCTTCCACCATAAACTCGTGTCGCAGACTGGGCTTCGCCTCATGTGCATGATCTCTAAGGATAATTTTGCACCAAGGATTTGTTTTTGTGAGTGATTGCTTTGGACGGCGGTCAAGTATTTAAATTATGCAAGTGATCCCAAATGCATTTGGCAACAACCTTTCATAAGAGACGTTTAGGAGAGTGAATTGCGGGAGCTCTCTCTTCTTTTGTGGCTAATCATGGATCACTCTTCGGCCCCGCCTGACTATCCCAGATTCTAAGCCTCTTCCCAAATAGTTTATTTTCCTTCGGTCGACGGTCGGATCATGACAAATACAGGTCACTGCACTCCGATATTGTCCTCAAAGATTTGAGTACCGACGCACTACTCGTATAATTCTTCCATTGTCAAGTAGTGTGTCTAAAGGCGCGGACTTAAAGGAGTAGATGGTTCAAGCTTCTCCTAAAGTTTTGGAGAACCGTATCTCATAGTCCGTATTTACTCTATCTATTGAAGGGTCGTCAAACCTCATCAGGAAGTCTCGGTCAGCTCTTCTTCTTGCTTCGAGAATTGTCTATAAGGAGTTGATGTTCCTTTTTTGTCTCACCGAACAAAGATACTGCGATACAAATGCCCCCCACAGTTCATTGAATGAGTTTATTGAGTTACACGGGAGCCTATGGAACCAGGCCAACGCAGGCTCCCGCAAGCTAGCTGAGAACACTTTACACAACAAATAAGGCAGGATGTACAAGCTGCATTGGTGGCATGGTGCATGAGGGCAACACCTGCCAGCCCCAAGGGTCGACCGTCAGTTCTATCTTCCAAGCATCTTTCCTTGTCCTATGAGATGCACCACAAACAGCATCACTGAAGACAAGGTGAGGCGGCGCCTCTTATGCCATCTGCCTTGTGTTTCTCCCAAGCATTCTTTACTAGCAAGCAGATTCAGGATCGGAGTTGCTTCGAGGGATAGCTCATCATCCGCTGAGGTATCAACGTTGTCAGGAACAATGAGCTTATTCTCTTTATCACGAGCGATCGATTGCGCAACACGGCCGTAATCTAGCATGTATTTTCCAAGATTGTAGCTTTTTTCAATATGGGCCCGCAACTGGTCATTCTCATGCTGCAAGCATTTAGCATGAGCCCGTAACTCCTTCATTTGTCTTGCTTGCTCCTCCTATTTCCTCTCCTTGTCCTGGCGCCAATGGAGAAATTGATTCAAGAATTTGATCATCGCATCAATGACATATCGCTTGCCCCGTGAGAATCGTATGCGAAGTGAACCGATAGCCTGCGCGACAGCCACAGATACCGCTGCTCAAGCCCTACAAAGATAAACAAGACTTTGCTTGATTCCCACAGACGACGCCAATGCTGTTACCTTTGATCGTTTGAATCCCTAGGCACGTTGATGCAACATAAAAACCCCAAAGGGTGATCCAACGACGCGGTCGCCATTACGATTGCTAACAAAATACTGAGAGAGGAAGAAGAAGAAAGCATGCTCAATTGGAATTGCTTACACTCCCATCGTGGGGGATCTTCCCCGATTTATGAAAGTCGTCTACTAATCTCCCTTTATTTTGAAAAATTCTTAATTTCGTGATAAAATCTCCTCTTTCATATCAAGGATTAATCCTTCCTTATCAATGATTAATCATTTTGGGAAATAATGAATTTTGAAACTGGGAAATCCGTTAATAAATATCATTTGCGTATTTTCTGTCTTCATATCATTTTCCATAACGAACTTACCATACGCAGAATGACTACGACCTGGGGATTTAAAACTCTGTACTGTGCCGCTCGGTTCGACCTTGAGAAAAACACCTTAGCTCTTCTAGACGTTTTCGATTCCCTTGTCTAGGTAGTATCCCGCTTTTTAAATACAGATAGCTTATGGATGCCGTATCGCTTAATTGCCGTGTCTGGGGCCAAACGGACCTTGAGCCCATTGAGTAATGGGTTTAAAGACTATGATACTCATAGTAAAATTAGTCCTAACATGAAGTGCATCTACATAGGACTTAGAGGGCAAATTTGAACCCTACCCATTAAAGATAAGTTATTTAACCATTATATTATAATGTTGATTTTTGCCCCGACATTTATTCGTTCCTTTTTTTCCTTATCTTCACACCATTCACATACAAACATGTCATGAAGTTGTAGACCACGTATATTTTACTATTATACGTTTTCGACTAAAAAATGCGGGGTCCTTTTCACTTATGGCTTTATTCTATACACTTTTTCGATTTTATCAATTTGTCGTTTTTCAATATTTTTCCTTTTGTACTGAATAATTTCCACGATTAATCATTGACTCGTGACTTGTAACAATTCACACCGTCCATGCAAGTCCAAAGGTTTGACCAATAATCATTTAGCAATTCACCGTGAGGTGAAAACTATTTTTGATAAATGGTTATTTTCAAATTTTATGAAAATAAAGACGTTTTATAAAATCATTACAAAATAATTTATAATTAAGATATTACGAAGATGCAACTATTAATTTTGACAATGGATTATCTAAATAATGATTTTCAGAATAAATACAATAAAGTATGATATTAAATCTATTGAAAGATATATGTTACTTGCATCAATTAATCATAGGATGATTAGTTGAAGTTAGATCCTATAATTAGTATCATAATATAAAATTATAAATTTAAGTTCGATAAGTGACACGTTGAGAGTCGAATTGTCGGTGGTGGTTTCATATTATTCTAGGTAAGAAAACAAGATAAGATTAGATGCTTGACCCCACAAAATTCAAGACGAAGGAATATTTAGAACTTATTTAGTTTTTGCTTTTAAAAAACTGTTTTTGATAATAGTTTTTAAAAAAATAGAAAACATTATAGCAAACGTTAAGGAACGTAGATACAAAGAATTCATGTGTGATTATTTGATACAAAGGGAATATTTTATATTTATTTAAACAAATTTTCACTTGCAATGGATAGGAATCGAATCCTCACCCCTAATCATGCCCCTTGCATAAATAAAATATTACATCATTAAGACTTGCTTATCATTCCAAGTTTACGATATATACGTTCTCCTAAACTAAATTTATAATGGTTCCGCTTATCGTTGGCATACACTATTTCATTCGTATCCCCACAACATTAGTGAAATCAATATGATATAGGCTATGTTGGCAATTCTCTAACACTATGACACGTGGTGCCACGTTCTGAAGGTGGGAAAGGAGGCCTCTTTGACCCCTTAACTTTTTTTGTTTATTGTCAAAGATTTTGTTTCTTCCTTAGTTTAATTTAGACAAATCCTAATCAACACATATAAGGTGCGATATGCTCGATGTGTCGTTGATGGTGGGTATGTTGACCCACTTTCCCGTCATACTGGTGATCGAGATGCTCTAATGGGCCTGACATTCTGCATCTTACTGATTTGTGCCTGGTTCGGACCACATGCTTCTATTTCATTCATTTCGCTGCTTTTAAAACCTGCTATTATTCTCTTTAACTTTTATTTTGCTTTTTGTTTTTTGTTTTTTTTTTTTTATTTTTTTATTTTTTGTTTTTTTTATTATGTTTTTTAGAAAAAGAATAAAATGTAATTCACATGTTTTCGTTATTATCCTTATTTTTTAAAACAAAAATCAAATTTCCAAAACTATAAATAAAAATACCCTAAATCACTTTTTTCTTACAAACACATTAATTTTTCAACAAACCGTTGAGTACGTATACAAAAGATGATAACTTGGAAAATAACGTCCACCAACAAAAGCAACCAGCCTATGAACACTCACATCCTTATCATGACAGATAATCTTCTTCAACTTTATCCTTTAATTATATTAGAAAATGACATGACTTCAATTTTATAAAACAAAATTTTATAAATGATTTTTTTCTAACTTATTTATATATTTAATATGAAATATTAATATTGTATTATTATATTGTTATGCATTGGGGGTTTATGAATGAGGATCATGCCACAAAAGGAAACCATTTTTGAATCAATACTTGTTTATTATTTAGGATGAAACAAAATGTTCCTATAAAATGTATTTGTTATGTTGGGATTTGTTTTTTTACTTTCAAGGGTAGTTTTGTCCAAAATGATAACATTTTTAGTGTTACTTTTTCTAGAGATGATTCTTGTAAATATTTTTGGGATTTATCTATTTTAACCCAATTTATATTTATTTATATCATATTTTATCTGCTAATAAGATATAATTTAAGTGGTTAAAGAGTTAAAAGATCCGGGGGAAGGGGTTAAGGATTCGAGTCTTGATGGTAACAAAATTATGAGGAATAGAATACCATAATACATGTATTATAAAGTAAATAAATTTAAAAAAAGATATATCAAATTTGTATTTTCTCTGGTGTTGTTTGTAGATCGAATATAGCCTCATGGATGCTAAAAAAAACTAATAGAATCTGAAAGCAAGTTAATCATTTGAAATTGATTTTCAAATTTTGATTAAAGAGCAAGTAATAACATGAAATAAATAGAAAAAAATGTAAATAATATCTGATGTTCCATCATTACTTTAGTGCACATAAAACGCAATACTAGTAAATGATGAACTTCGCTATTATAAAACCAAATTTGTTATAATACAGAAACTATATAAATCCCTATACAGTAAAATAATTATAATATGCAAAAAAAAACGATAAAACCTGTAATGAAATTATGATATTTAATTAAAGAATTAAAGAATTACACCTTTTTTTTAACCCATTAAAAATTGTTTGTATCCTTACACACTGATGTTGCCGTGGTAATTAGACTCGTGCACATATGTTCAAAGTTTACCCCACCGATGCATGATTCACGTCGGCCTTGGCACAAGTACAACCAATATATATTTATTTATTTATTTTTATATAGAAGATATTATTAAAAAGATTATATTGTGCACGCATATGAAGAAATTCATTTTTTTAAATTTGATTTTTTTAATGAAATTTCATTCTTTTCTTATCTCTCTCACATGCAGTCTCATATTTACACATGAAAAATCAAATAAACAAAACAAAATTCATTATATACTTTCAAAGACACAAATAAAGAATAAAAATTCAACTTTAGAAAGAGGTTTCGAACTTATAACTTTTTGTTAAACCAAATTCTAATATCATGTTAAATAATAAACTTGATATGATCTCACATCAATTCCACATAAAGCATGTGGAGTAATAATTAAACTTATGAGTTTTCCAATTTTTTTTTTTTGCCATTATTTTATCGGACTCGAAGATTCATCATTCAGACTTTCAGTAAAAGTTTGGCCCGAATCGGGAGATGGCTACCCTAAGGGTATCAAAGATGACTCTGGAAAGCGAATTCTAGCAAGAATATGACCCACCTGTGAGTTAATATCATTCCACTGGATGTCCTGCTTTCATTTATATCAGAATGACACGATTCCACATAAAGCATGAATACTTGTTCAATAGCTTCTCCTACACGGCTCAACACGAAAAGATAATTCATGCTAATCGATCCGACAGCAAAGAACTCATCAAGTTTCTTTTTAAGATTATTCCACACCCACACGTAATCACACGTGAATCGTGATTATTTCATAAATTTTGTCTTTCATAAAATTCGAATTTGTAAAGGATTTGATCTTCACATAAAACGATTAAAAACAATATGTACCACCATGTCTTGCAATTCATTGATTCAGTTTAGGCTGCTAGGAACAGAATGATCCTTGATCAAAAACAAATGTGTTGAGGACTTGCGAATTGACTGTTTAGAAGGAAAGAGAAGTTGATGTTTACTACTAAACTAATGGTTTGGGCATGGGGTGCATGGTGGCTCACACTACTCCCTACAAAGGATCAAGAGGGTCCCAAACAATTGGACAAGTCATTCTTAGGCAATATATAGAATGGATAAGCACAAACTCGAATTTCCTACTTTCTTTTTTTTTTTTTCCACGTCAGATTAGTTAATAAAATTATCTAAATGATCGTGTTGTACTACTCGTATATGTCCCCCTTATCTTAATTAATAATATAGCGTATTTTTTTTTACTATATATATGTTTTCGGTTGCCTCGTCTAAACGACCTCGAAGATTCATTCAAAATACTATGTTCATCGTCCAAATGAGTTTGAAGCAAATACTTGATTATAACAAAATGGTAATATATCTGCAAAATCCACATCGGCGAGTCAAAGTACACTACTGTCAATTGAAAGAAAAATGGAAGAGACGACAAAAACAAGTTGAGTATTATGTGAGTCCACAATATTCTTAAAACAAAATCACTCTTTTTCATCGATGCCTTGAGATTTATAAGCTTTTGTTTCTCATGATAAAATGATTGAACGAATGGTCTGCAATAACATTTTGCAACTACTCCGATGAACTGAAAGTATGTTTGAAGCTATCATTGATGAGGGAGAATGAGGGAACTCAAGTTCGAAGTGTTTATCTTTGAAATTTCTGATGTTTATATATAAACTATCAATAGGGGAGGAGCAGAAAAAGCTTACCGATTAGAGGCTCAAATGGAAGAAATTAATGAATACCCATAAATGGAATTGAAAGGATTTTATTTCCATAATACGAATGTTTCAAAATTTTAAACAAACGTTTCATCGAATTTAATTTCATTCAAAATAACGGATAAAATCCAACAATTCAAACACTTATGCCTTGCATAGACAAGCTACTTTCTCGTTTCGATGACCTTTCAAGGGCCATCTAAAGTTCTTTTAAGTTATTTTTGAACTCACAAACCCTTCCTTTTTCACCCCATTACTCTACATCCTTTCATCTCTTTTGGAAACCCTAGTTTTTTTTGCATGAAATGATCAATCTTATTAGTGCGTTCACCTTGTATCAACGCCCAGGATACCTCTTTTCCCTATGCTCTTACCTATTTGTTGTTACCTGGGATCGTCTGATTCTCGCAGACACGCAACGTAACCTCGCAAAAAAGAGGCCGACGATGGTGCGATCAGATCTTCGATGCTAAGTTTCACAAAATGATGCAAAATAAAGTAGTTTATAAGTTCGACAAATTGGATTACATACCTTCCCTGGAGGAGTTTTTTTTTTTTGTACTGAATTCTGTCTTGATTTCAATAAAGATAATCTCATGATTTTGGTGATAAGACCCTCTTTCCTTATCAAGGACCAATTCTCCTAGATTTTTGGAACGACAATCTCATGATTTTGTTGATCAAATCTCTCGTTCTTTATCAAGGACCAATTCTACTTGATTTTTGAAAAGATAATCTCTTGATTTTGGTGATAAAATCTCTCTTTCCTTATCAAATACCACCTCCCTCACAGATTAATGCTTTTTGAGACGATCGACGGATATCGTGGGAGATCCACGATAAATATCCTGGCGAGTAGTTTTCTTCTTAACATATTTATTTTTGACAAACATCCCATGTAGGGTAGGATGGCCGACTGGGGGACTTGGGACCCCATATAGGTTCTAGGACTGTACCGTCTAGTTAGTTCTCATGTGATTTTAATATAACAGGCCACCTTGGGTAACTTCATGTGGCGAGCTGTGCGATGGATTCACGCGGGCGCCTGCCTATTGATTAGCGGGTCCTGCCCAGTGCCACAGACTCACAATGCCCCAATTTTTCTTCTACTAGAGGGTTATGCTCTACTAGTCGAGGAAAAATATTGTGTTTTGGGACCCCAAGTATGGAGAATTATTGATTATTAATGCGCATGTGCTCCAATGCGTCAGTGATACGTGACGTCTCGATGGTGCACTCAATGCGTATTCTAAGGTTCCACCTCTATATATATGAGGTTGAACCTCCGAAGTCTATGAAGTTGCCAGTGGATTCCTCTTATATTACACAAAGCCTCTTTATCCTGTTGTGATTTCTTCCTCCCCCCGCTTCTATAGGTCGGCGTAGGTGGAGAAGTTATGGAGGGAGGCTTTCAGAAGTTTCCACAGTTATTTGTTGCTAATGGATATTGTGTGTTTGAAGACAATAGTCAGGTCGACCCATCGTGATGTCCTGATGGGAGGCCTAACTATACCAACATCACCTTTCGCAGCTCTTGCTAGGCCTTGCGCATCGGTCGGAGGTCATGAACAATAAGCCCGATTATGCTATTGCTCTTTCTTTTGAGTTTTGTGTTAGTTAGGTGCCCCCGTGTCAAGGCCCTAGAGGTGCAGCGGCTTATGTGCATGGCTAGGAGAAGGAGAGTCAAGCAGAGTGTTTCAAATTCTTCTTTTTCTTCTTCCTGTATGGCTGAGAGAATGAGAGCCTTTAAGCAAAGCGTTTCAGACTCTTCTTTTTCTTTGATTTTTTTTTGTTTTCTTTCAACGATCAGTTTGGTTCAGTTACTTGGACATCTTTGTAATGGATCTATCCAAGTTGCTTGGATATGTTTATCTTTGTTTCATGTAACTATTGGCCCATTTTGGCGTATTTTAATAAGATTTGGCTTTTGACATACTTGTGCATCAAGCTTTCTATTTTTCATTCTTTTTCCGTATGTCGGCTAGGGGAGTTAATGATCTAAAGTTGGCACCTGAGAAGCCTTTATTGGCTTTTGGGGATGAATTTTCGTATTTCCCGAATAGGATTGCTCCTTGGGCTCTACAAGGCTAATAGTTCCTAGGCCATTTCGAAAGGAAAATCTAGAGGCCCAACAGCAGATAAACCTCGTCCATGTGGTCAGGAGCTTTGTGATTGGTGAGGATCCAAAGAGCTGGGTGCTTACCATCAGTGAGCTCATTTGTTTTTTATGTGCCCTAGAAGATGAAACGTTTTGTGAATGCTAAGGCCTAAGCATAGGGGGAGTGGAGCATGTCCCCTAATAATCGTGTCGACGATCGGCGCATTTAATGCCTTATTCATGCTCTCGTCTCTATATGTAGAGATAGGGTCCCATCTTAACTTCTTTACTATTGCTTAGAAACCTTTCGCTCAAAAGTCCTTTGTGTTTCTACAACACTCCTGAAGTCTTTGGCGAAGGAATTGTTTGAAGATCCCTGACCATTTTTTATCTTCTAGTGGGTTTTTCTTTTCGCTTTGCTTCCTATTTTGTTTGTGTGGGTTGTCTGGTTCGCGGTCACTTCACGTGTTCTTCAGTCGCTGGTAGGTTTCCGAGCGGCAGAACTGTATGCGGAGTTTTAGGATGCGCTTAAGCCTGGGGGCATCCCAATAGGTTTTGAAAAACTTCTTGGTTTTTGGTCTTGCCATCGTTTTGGAAAGAGATCGTCGAGGTGATCCCCCATTTTTTGCTTGCTTATAGAATGGCGAGAGGTTAAAGGATCTCACTACCAAGCCGGGCGCAGTGAGAGGGCCCAATGAGTCGCCTACAAGCAAAATTTCGTCTCTTCCATGTCCATGGAGGATGAGGTCCTTGTCGTTCTTAATGGCATCGGCTTTAGAGCTGGTTTTGATGGTCCATTTATCTCAATTATGTGATAGTCGTGGATAATGTCATTTTCCTTACTTCACCCAGATCGGCATTTAGAAATGGATCTTGCTTCCCCGCTTCGTTGGTGAAGCAGCCCTACATGTCTCGGGCACCTCCCGAAGCTTATTCATCCGAACGTTATTCGATTTTAATGGGTCAGCAAAGGTGGTTAACTTCCCCACCGGGCTGGATATTTCGCCAGGAAATTTGTTTCATCTATACGCTGAAGCTTGGGACTAGGGGTAAGTTGTCTATGTCTACCCACAATCCTCGGCTTTAACTCGTAACCGGGCTCCCTGATTCCCCTAAGACGGAGGAGAAGGGGGTGGTCCTAGTCAAGGGCCCATGGTATGAGGCACTTGGCTCTTGGGGGCTTCCCTTTGACGTGAATCAGTCCCTAGAGTTCCCAGGTTTGTTTTAGTTTTGCCGTAACCTATGTTCTACCAGCGATTATGTATTGACGTACTGCTTTTCTCGATGTCATTCATGCAGTTGTGCTAGGTCGACTGGTAAAATGGATTGAGAAGGCTAGCCTGGAGAACATCATGCGATTGTTGGAGATAACGGAGGCAAAGCCGCATATTGTTTTTGTCGACTCGCGAAGAACTCCAGGTGACTCGTGGCGATACCCCTTCCTTATATTATCTCCATTGTCCCATCGCTCGTTGCCTACATCGAGGTCATTAAGGGAGCACTGGCCCTGGCCGACATTTTCTGAGTCGGCCCCCAAGTAACTCTTCTCAAGCTTAAGCCGTCAAAGAGGGCCAAGCGGGGGCAACTAAAGGGACCTTAGTGAGACTTGCCCTTGTCACCCCACCTTAAAGTCCACGGCTTGCCCCCCGGTTGGCAAAAAAAAGGAAAGAGACGAGGGCGAGGCAAACGGCACAACCCGCCGGTTCAGAAGATTTTGTAGATCGTGGAGGGCGAGTCGATATGTCCCTCCTGCCGAGGAAGAGGAAATGTTTGTGGCTTGTCATTGGTTTTCCGCACTGATGTTTAAACTGCCACGAGCTCGAAGGGTGAGGCCACCCAGCCTTCGTGGGAAAGACCGGTAGCCGTCCTCTCTAGATGAAGAGGCTCACAAGGACTGGGCAATAATCTTAGTGGATTCCCCTGATCGAGCCCCTAGTGATCAACCGACCTTGGAAGGTGCTTCTAATGAGGCCGGTGCAACTCTGGATGAGGGGGTCCCTATCACGAGGCCTTCGAACGTCGAGAAAATCGGAGATGAGGCTCCTCTAAGGGTAGCCACGTTCCTGATGTTCTCGCTTAGGTCTCACGAGGTCGAAGCTCCAGCGGGTAAAAAGGTCGCTTTGATCGGCTACTATTGAACATGTACGCTTTATGTGCCTATAAAGATCTATCCCTTCACGAGCATGGTGGCTCGAATCCCATGGTTAGAATACTTCTAACGACCGAATCCGCTCACCTGTGCGGAATCCCCGGTGCACATGCCGAATCTTTATTCGAATTATTTCAGATACCCGTAAGTACTCAAATTATAGCATACAATTTCACTCCCTATCTATATGGATAAAGACACCTTCCAGCTTGTGGCCAAGGACGGGATGCTCATTAGTAACCATGACTTTCACCGGTCGGCTGAGCTGGTATGTGCTGATTTTTAGCTTGAGACTACTAGTTTTGCATAGTGATTTTCTTTTAACTTATGTTTTCTTTTTTCTACTGGGTGATCGAACATTCAGAATATGGCTCGCCAAAGACCGAGTCTAATCCGCCTAGATGACACCGAAAAACTACGCTTTATGTCTAATTGGCCGCTTCAAAGATCGTCTTGAACGCTTCTTCTGCTGGGCGCGTAATCTTCAAGCCAAAACATTGGGAGCAAGAGGCCAAAAATGGTGCGAAAAGAATTATGCGGGCCGAGAAAGAAAGAGATGGGCTAAGCAGGAAGCCAGAGTGGCTCAACTAGTGGCCAAAACAGCTGGAGAAGCCAAAGCAAGGGTAGAGGATGACTTAATTAAGGCCTTGGATGCTCTGGTAGCTGCAGAGGAAGGCGGGCATAGGTCAGAGGTT
Organism: Tetrastigma voinierianum; assembly: GCA_016808115.1. Classification (NCBI taxonomy): domain Eukaryota; kingdom Viridiplantae; phylum Streptophyta; class Magnoliopsida; order Vitales; family Vitaceae; genus Tetrastigma; species Tetrastigma voinierianum. The sequence continues at coordinate 67,376 of JAEQBH010007989.1, read as the reverse complement.
GAGATTTCCCGCTGTGAGGTCGAGCTAACGTCGCTTTATAGAGGCCTCAAGAGTCCAGCGAGGTCTTCCTTTCATGCCCAAGCAAGCAAGGATAAGGAAGACATGACGGAAGACTACCAGAAGGCCCCGGAGGTCATCTTCGCTTATGGCTACGAGTGTCGACGTTCGCTACGCGATCCATAAGACCGCTCTTAGAGATCTCGATGGTATGCCTGACTCATCGACACCCACTTCCTCTCGTAATTTTTTGTTAATCCCGAGGTGCCCCCACTTCAGCGACCAATGGTTAAGCCGTAGAAGGCATCTAGGTGGGGTGGCTAAAGATTTGGAGGGGGATGATGTTGCTAAGGAATAGGGCTTACTTTTTCATTTTTTGTATGTTAGTTTTGGCTATTTGATTAGTGCTCAAAAAGTGCAATTTTGAACCTTATATTAGATAGGTTTTGAGTGCTTTTTGATCATTAATCATGTCATTTATCCCAATTGAAGTGTTTATGTCATCTTAGTAACACTTATGCCAATTTGAGGTGTTTTTGGTTGTTTCGAGACTTTATACACATTTGAACTTCAACTTCAATGCAAATGATCGATCATGAGGTTGGAATTTTAGTCTCAAATGTATCAACAAGCCCAAAATCAATGGGACAAACAAAGGCAAAGTGAAGAAATGAGATGCGCTGAAGACATGACGAGAGGAATGTAGAACAAAGAAACAACAGTAATTTCAAGAACTCGGTTGGCAACCAATTAACCCTTGCGAATTTCTCAAGAACTCGTCGCAACAGTCATAATTCAAAGACATTGCGAATTACAAGAACTCCAGATCGTACATTGCGAACACCCGCTTCACTCGATAATTTCGTTAGTTTAGCTTAAATCTCGCTTAGCTAGCGAAATTCGCACCTTGCTACCAGAACTCCTTGCCAATTTCTAACCTTGCCAAATTCGCTTAATTAGCTTAAATTCTCAGAATAAATTCCAGGCTCACATCCTCTCGTAATTAATGCAACCGCTTCAAACTTGGTTTATTACCCAATTGTCCAATAACTTAGCCTAGTTATTAGTGGTTTTTGTGAAGCTTTCATACCGGCGAGTCCTATAAATACCCTCTATGTTTTGTAAGAAGAGGAGAGGAGGAGAGGAAGAAAGACAAGTTTCGTGATTTGTAAGTTTTCATTTACTCGCTTGTAAATAAAGTTTGTTTTATTTTAAGTTTTGCTTTTATTTTCTCTCTTCTCTCTCTCTTTCTTTCTCTCTTTCTTTCTTTCACTTTTCCTTGGCCGTTGCACACCTCTTGAAGATGACATCTAAGAGATATAAGCCTCCTTTCCTTGGAAGAGCAAGGAAGCTAGCTTGGGCAAAGCAGGGTTGGGCATGTCGGGTCTCATGTACTAAAAGTTACGGGCAGTGTATTTACGGCCCTTATCTTCAAAACTCAGTTGCATAACATAGGGATGTTATTGTCTCGCCAATACTCTCCATGCTTTAGATCCAAGCATAGTATCGTATGTACTGTGGCTCTTTAGATGGTCCTTACTTGCCTATGAAGTAATATTCACATGTCAGGTTCTTTCAAATTGGTGGTTAAATAACATTTGCTTTTATTGTTTCACACATCATGCTTAGGTTCAAGGTTCTCGGTGAGAGATGCACTGCGGATTCTTAGATGGTCTTTACTAGCCTAGGTCAATACTTCTCCATAAGCTTAAAGGTTCGTGCTCTAAGAGAGAGATGCACTGTGATTCTTAGATCTTTACGAGCCTCTAAAAATGATAAAAGAATGTTAGGGTTTGGAACAAAAAGGGCCATAACTACATCCTCGTGGTTGACTCAATATAGGAGGATAAACCCGAGGACATGTGTTTGCCCTACTACCAAGTTAGTGACCTAAATCTTCAAAGTAAATTTCTTCATTGTTACCGCTTAACTTCGCTTACACTGCTTTTCAAACCATTCCCCCCTGCTAATGAATTCCAAAGAGTCCAAACAGAAAGTTTTACCTTCATGCCCTAATGCAAACCATTTTTATGAAGAAACCCATCCCCGTGTTCGACCCAGACCACTACATCGCAAAGAAATGACTAACTGGTAATGTAGGAGCTTAGGCATATAAATATTGTTGATTTTAGCTCAGCCCATCGTGGGCACGAATCAAATGGCGCCGCTTGGGATGGTGCCCGACTACTAATGCAGGTGTTGAAGAGTACTTGTGATCCACATCACAAGTGAAGGTAACCTTTTACCTCTTTTGCATACGTTTGCAGCAATCGGCCAGCTCAAGACTTGACAAGAATCGACCGATTCAAATCTTTTTTTCATCCGCCTCATTTTACTTCTTTGTTAGATTAGTTTTAATTTTTCTTTAGCACTCTTGTTGGTTCTAATTGTTGTCTCTACAATTGTGTAACAACCTGTGCATGCAACAAACTGGATAGAGACACTTCGTAGGTCAATAGATTAGTACACAACCCGACCTAGCTAGTGAGGTTAGCGCACAAACCGATACCATGGATCCTGAGACTGAGGGAAACAACAGAGCTAACCCTGAACCCCTATGAATCCAAATGCATATAGAACCATGAGGGATCACATCCAATCTCCCCAGAGCAGGCCCCATCTCAGATCATTCCTCCCGGGCCGATGATGTAGCAAGAGGCCATATTTGTACCTCTCTACTCCCACATACCATGGTATGAGAATGAAAAAATCCATACACACATCTTAGGATTTCAGGAGGTATGCACTACCTTCAAGGAAGGTATGATGGATATGGATTTGCTAGCCAAAGGCATTTTACTTCACCTCAAGGACAAGGCTAAGATATGGCTCAACCTATTGAGGCCTAGAACCATAAGAAATTAATAGTCAGAAGGCAGTTCTTAAGAAGTTTTTAGTGCTCATAAGACAAACAATTTGAAAAGACAAATTTATACTTTGCAAATTTCAAGTGAAGGTGAGAAGTTTTACCGTGTTGGGAGGCTTTAGAGACCATCGTTGCATGTCCACTACCATGGCTTTGACACATGGATGTTAGTGAACCACTTATGGTGAAGGTCTCCCGCCATGAGGCAGCCTTTTAGAAACCATGTGTGGCGGAGGTTTTTTAAGCAAACATCCCGATTTAAGCCATGGATTTTAAACACGTACATTTAAACTTCTAAGGGTTGGGATGAGCTTAACCCTAGGGAAACGAATAGGATGAAACCACCACAACCAAAGTGGGTGGGATGTGGCTTAACGCCTCGAAGACATGGAAATGAGGGCCAGTTATCAACCTTAGCTAGAAAGGTGAGAGCCGGAAGTGAAAACAAATCAGAAGTGCAGTGCTGGATCGACAACACGCACAACCTAATCCTCACAAGAAATTTCCAATCCTCGAAGACATTCAATAGAATGAAGTGTTCCATGACTTCGCAAGGAAGGATTTGATGTCGAATGTGCACACACCGGTGAGGATAATCTAAGCCCAATAACTAAATGCTCCATATGGGAATACTTACAACCCAATCGAGGAATCATCCAACCTCGCACGGGAGACTAAAACCCCTCGCGATGTGTACCACCAGAGCTAAGCCTCAGCTTTGGTTCTCTTCATAGTCACAACAACCACCATCCTCTCCAAAGAGAACAAGCCGTACTCAATTTATAAGGTGGTGGGCAATTTGTTAATGACCAATGGAACCAGTCAGCAATTGGCACAAAGAATTGATACTGTCGAGAAACATCAATAAAAAATTTGATGACCTACGTGATTCGGACATAAACATTAACAAGTCGCTGTAGGGACAAGAAAGAGGGAGGTTCCATCCCAAACACTTCCAAATCCTAAGGATCCATGAGGTAGGGTCGAATGGATGAGGTTAAGTCCATAATCACCTTGAGAAGGAAAGAGGTTGATCAACTCTCCCCCGCCAAAGCCCGTTGAAGACCCAGCAGAGAAAAATGCAACCCGAGCATATTCTCCAGAGGATGACACAATGAACATCGATACCACCCTCCTTTTCCACAAGCATTGAGAGTGAAAGAAAAGGAAACTCCAACAAGGTGAATGCTTCGAGGTCTTAAGGCAAGTAAAGGTTAACATACCTTGCTTGATCTAATCAACTAAGTACTGCTATGCAAAATTTTAAAGGATCTATGCACTATAAAGAGAGGATTAGGCATTGAGAAGAAGGTCTTTCACCGAACATATCAAAGGTTCTAATCCAAAGCAAGTACCCCGTTAAGTACAAGGATCCCCGGGTTCTCCCACAATACCGCCCATATCAGGGGAATCGCGATGGAAAGGCATTGCTAGATTTAGAGCCAGAATCTTATGCCATTTTCAAGATGCAGCTAGGGTTTAGGTGAGCTTTTAAACCCACCAATCACACTCTCATCGGGTCGACAGATCGTTGAAACCTTAAGGATAGTTGAGGATGTCCTGTCAAATTGACAATTTCTACTATCCAAGATTTTGTAAGCCCCAGACACCGCACGCACCTGCCCCAATGAACCAAATCACGTACAATCATTTGTGGAGACCATTTCGCCACCGCCAATGCAACATAATTGGCGGACGAATCATGCAATTGACATTTGGTGACATGATATTGGAATTGAACATTTTCACCTAATGACAACCCAAAATCAAGTGTATAACCTCAAAATCCTATAAATCACGAGGTTGTTCCACCTTGATCAGTGTGTATAACAGCCTTAAAATACAAAGAGTGATCAACCTGGTGATGAAGGAGAACTGGTCTCGCTAACAACACCAATCGGGCAAAGCCAATTGCTCAAATCCACAACCATCTCCGCAGGAACAACAACTGGCGTGGCCACCTAACATCATGGAGCCGTGCCAAGCCATCGCATGGGTTGAGGGAGAGATCATCCTCCTCGACTCCCCTTGAGTATTTTCGAACTTGAACTCGGTTCGGGTGTTTTCAAACCTGAGAAGTAGCTCACAAATTTTAATTTTTGTCTTATATTAGTTAATTTCGTTAGTCTTAATAATTTTTCAAAAAATTTTTAACTTAGCTTATTTTTCCTTTCATTATAATTTAGTTTGTATATGAAAATAGTATGTTTTAAATATTAATCATAATATTGTAGTCACTCGAGCAAATTTTTAGTTATATTATTCTTTAATATTAATAATTAATGTTAAATTGATGTATCGTGTGAGTGCTGTAAATGGCCAAATTCACGGCTTAGCTAAAATCGCGGGAGAGACCTTCGCCACCTCCTCCGCGCCTATAAAAACATGTGAGGTTGGTCTTAAACACATTTCATATTCTCCTCCCAATAAGGTTCCCGAGCTCCCACCGTCCGCCCATACCTAGCTCCCATCGCCGTCAGGTTCCTGCTCACGCAGCAGCTCAGGCATCGCCCCCCGACCGAGCCCTCCCTAGCCTTCATCACTCGCCGTGGACTGCAGTCACTTTTCGCATTATCAGAGTCGAGTCAGAGCCGAGCCTCCATACTATCCCGTCCCGAGCCGTGAGTGAGCCCCCACCACGCGCTGCACGAGCCCCTCACTCGCCGAAATACACCCTCGTGGCTCCTGCCTGGGCCAGAGGAGCCTCGCATCGCAGTCTCGATCATTCTCAGCCTTCAGCTATCGTCCGGTGGTCTATTTTAGTCTCGGGCCACGAGCCCCGGTTTGATAGCTGGTCCAGCAGATCTGGGCTTGTGTTCAGTGGAGCTTCGGGCCGACATACAGCCCGCCTACATATTCAAGAGTCTCACCCCCTTTTCAGCAAGTATTTTATATATCGATATGGTTCAGACGAGGGGTGGGTCCGTAGCTCTACGGTGAGATTTAGGCACACCTGAGCCAGAGGTCGTGAAGATCGCATCAAAGACTCAAGGTTATCACCGTCCCGAGGCCGTACCGACGAGCCGATTCGGGACGTTACTGTGACGCCAGACGGGACCCCGGGCCCCATCACCAGTGCCTCAGAGGAGAGCTAGGAGGACCCGGCCTTCCAAGAGGCTCAGACGGGGCCCAAAGTAAGCCATCATCGCCTAGACCGCCATCATCGGCCAAACAGATCGGGTCGAGGGAGACACATTCACCCCGCTTATCACCGGCCCGCGATCGTGGAGGCCCATGTTCGAGGGACAACACCCACTCCAGGAATGCAGACATACGAGTCGACCATTTCAAGAGGAGTCGTGCTCTAATGACGCTCCCGATCACGGCCGACCGCATACCGTGAGCCGATGAGATTGGATCGGTGAGGTATTCGCCCTCCCATTTATGACTCCGAGACGCTTCTACTACCCGAGAGTGGTCCCATAGCCTACCACTCCATGACATCTCTGACACGCCCCCGAGATCCATTTCAGGGATAGATGACCGCCGAGGTGTACCACCACGGCTTATTTCAGCCTCTCTGATCCGCGCCTACCACCGCGCAATGCCGAGGGTTATAGAGACTGCCCACCCTCCGCCCCGCAGCGATGGTGCCGTAGCACCGCCGTGGATGTTGGCAAATTGGCCCATTTTATCTGAGGCGCTCCGCCTCATATGTCGCTTCATCGACCATCTGGCCGCAGACTGATTTATTCCCTCCGCAAAGATTATGTGCGCAGGAGGGCCTATCTGAGGCATCAGACCTGATCTCTGCAATTTCTCGTTCAAATTTATCCTCGAGCTGTTGATTACTTCGCTTTCCATAAGCCAGGAGAAGGTCCACCGGAGACTCTCATACGAGCAAGAGAGCATACCACTGTTTATTCCGAGGCCCTTTCCTATGTTCTCGAAAGGCATGGGATTCTGGGAGTGGAGCCCGATGTAGACGCGAGACAAATGGGCTTACGTGTGAAAAGTAGCAAAGGTGGGACCTGACATGACTATACTGGTCCATTTCCATATACGCCGACCAGAGGAGGTAACGTGTGAGGAGGTCGAGGATGCACACAGAGATCGATCTGACCGGCTCCCGCACTGGGAGGTACAGAGGAGTCCCATCTCCATATCTCGCATCGTTCACCACCGTCTCCTCCAACCACTACTTTTGGGCCAGCTCTCTACAGATACTCCCAGGCCTTCATATTCAAAGACACTGGGCCACCTGAGTATACACATGTCGCCCGAGGGAGATGGTCGGAGTGATGGATGGACCAGACACCAGCAATACCACTGTGCAAATCCCAAAGATGCAAAGACATGACCGTAGGATCGGGCCTCGAAATGAGGCCACTTGGGACAAAGGCTATTCCATGCTTCATCGATCATGACCCATCCGGTCTTCCTCATGATCCCGCCTGCAGAGAGGAGCCCGCCACCGATGCAAAATTCTCATTGATATCCCGCAAAGAAATAAGAAGAGCTTACCCACCACCACCACAAGCAGTTGGGAGGTGGGTAGGTTTTTGATTTATGTATAGTTTTAGCTTTATCAATCGCTACTAATTTTGATTATGATTTTTTTTTCAGATAGCCATAGTAGGCAAAGTGATATGTTTGTGTGTAGCCTGCTTCGCATGTATTAAGCCATTTGGCTATATCAAAAGCTACTCGATTATATATATATTCACTTTTGCATATTGTGTTTATCAGGTTCCCTATGTATAAGTATGTGTTTTTCTTTCAAACTACATAATTAAATTGCTTCAAATTGAACAATAGAATTGCTTCAAATTGAACAATTGAATTGCTTTAAGCTGGATAATTGAATCATCATGTTTGTCACCTATATGCTAGAACAAATTCCATGCTTGAAACAATTTGTGTTCAGTCACTGTTCCAGCATGCTCAACTTGGAAATTTCCCCCTTTATGCTATTTCACACACTGCACTATAGATTGCTTCAATAGGTTGTAAATTTGTATGCCTTCTTCCACTTTGCAAACCGGCCTTAGGGTATGTTGACAACTTAGGATAGGTTTGAGTTACTCCATTTGAAGACCAATGTTGTCTTCCAAAAGGAAAAGAAAAGCAAAAAGAAAAGAAAAGCACGTAAGAAAAGAAAAGAAAAGAGAAGAAAAGAAAAAATAAAATCGTGGAGTTTTGCTTTGAAACCCGAGAGCACGGTCCGCGGGTGTATGGCGAAGCCTTGAAACCCGATGCCCTAAGCCTTAATTGGCTTGAGTCATCGATTTAGTGTTCGCATGGGTGGATATAGAGAATTTAGCCGAATCAGAGGTGCTTGATTTTCGAAGTCAGCCAAGTCCGGTGAAGCCTTTAGAGTTAGTGGTCTTTGATCCTTTTGGCTTGATGCCCTAAACCTTAAGTGGTTGGGAGTCGTCGGTGGACCCCGCATGGACCCTGTGAAGTCGGATTTTAAGCATTGCATCCTACAATATAATTGAGAAAGCAAGAGAAGTGTAACCGCATCATCTTAATTGTTCAACAAACTTAAGGCCATGCGTCGTTGCTAGGTCAGGGGAACAAATTTTGCGGTTTATTGGCTTAATCCGGCTACAAAGAACCATTAGACTTAGGTGGAATCCAAGTTGGAAAATCATGGAAACAAAGGTTGTTCTAAAAATTGTTCTCTTATGGATTTTATTCTAGATATAGGTTTTCAAATGTTGATTTCAATTTGCTCAATTTAAAGTAATGTAGTTTGTATATAAGTACAATAACCTTTTGAAACACAACCTTTGAAAATCACCACATGCATCTCAATTCTTATTTTGCATCGCTAAGGGACCAGCAACGTTTTCGGTCAGTGGATTAAGGCTCAAAAAGTGCAATTTTAAACCCTATATTAGATAGGTTTTGAGTGCTTTTGATCATTAATCATGTCATTTATCCCAATTGAAGTGTTCAGTGCCATCTTTAGTAATACTTATGCCACCTGAGGGTGTTTTGGTTGTTTTGTAGACTTTTATACACATTTGAACTTCAACTTCACGTAAAATGATCGATCATGAGGTTGGAATTTAGTCTCAAATGCATCAACAAGCCCAAAATCAATGGACAAACAAAGGTAAAGTGAAGAAATGAGATGCAAGAAGACATGACGAGAGTGGAATGCGTGTAATTAAAGAAACAGTAATTTTCAAGAACCTCGTTATAACCAATTCGCAACTCCTTGCGACTCAGAACCGTTCAGAACAAGCCGCATAATCTCAAGACACATTACGAAATTCAAGCAGCAAATCAGATCATTGCCATTGCGAAATTCGCTTCTCACTGACAATTTCGCTAGCTTAGCGAAATTTCTCTAGCTAGCGAAATTCGCAACCTTGCCAAATTCGCAACCCTTGCCAATTTCGCTAAACCTTGCCAAATTCGCTAATTAGCGAAATTCTCCCCTCAGAGCGAAATTTGTGCCTCATATCCTCTGTAATTAATGCAACCGCCTTCAAACTTGGTTTATTACCCAATTGTCCAATAACTTAGCCTAGTTATTAGGGTTTTTGGTAGTTTCATACCTTGAGGAGTCCTATAAATAATTTCATGTTTCTTGTAAGCAAAGAGGAGGAGGAGAGGAAGAAAGACAAGCTGTGATTTGGGTGTTTTCATTTATCGCTTGTAAATAAAGTTTGTTTTATTTTAAGTTTTGCTTTTATTTTCTCTTCTTTCTTTCTCTCTCTTTCTTTCACTTTCCTCGGCTGCCAAGCACACCTCTTAAAGATGACACCAAGAGATGCTTTACGTCTCCCTCAGAAGAGAAGGAAGCTAGCTCGCAGAGGGCTTACATGTCATTCCCTATGTACTAAAAGTTATGGGTAGTGTATTTATGGCCCTTATCTTCAAAATCGCTTGCATAACATAGATGTTATTGTCTTGGCCAATACTTCCATGCTTTAGATCCAAAGGCTTGCTTGCATTGCAGGTACTGTGGCTCTTAGATGGTCCCATTGCCTATGAAGTAATTATTCACATGTTGGTGGTTCTTCAAATTAGTATTAAATAACATTTGCTTTTATCGTTTTGGCCAATACTCTCCATGCTTTAGGGTCTGCTCGGGTGAGAGATGCACTGTGATTCTTTAGATGGTCTTTACTAGCCTAGGTCAATACTCTCCATGCTTTAGGTTCTGCTCGGGCGAGAGATGCAATCGTGGATTCTTAGATCTTACGAGCCCTCTAAAAATGATAAAAAGAATGTTAGGTTTTAAACAAAAGGGCCATAACTACATCCCTGTGTTGACTCACATAGAGGATAAAACCTGAGGACATGTGTTTGCCCCAGCTACCAAGTTAGTGACCTAAATCTTCAAAGTAAATTTCTTCATTGTTAATTTCCGCTTTAACTTTCGCTATACTTCGCTTTTTCAAACCATTCCCTGCTTTTGGAATGAATTCCAAAGAGTCCAAATAGAAAGTCTTACCTTCATGCCCTAATGCAAACCATTTTGAAGAAAATCATCCCCTGTGGTTCGAATTTTTAGATTCACTATATCAAGAGTAGGCTCGACTACAAGTAGCCAGAGTGAGCTTAGGTATATAAATATTGTTGATTTTAGCTCAGCCTACTGTGGCACGAATCACTATTTTCAAGGATTTTTTTTATAGGCGCCGTTTAGCCATTAGTATGTATATATACGTTTTCTGTAATTCCTAGCGCTTCTATGCGCATTTTAATAAAACTCAAGATACCTACCAGGCATGAGCCAAGTTCAAAATTTCGGTGACAACAACAATTAACTTTTAGAATGCCGGACAACAACCATATCTGGACTTTTAGAATGTCAATAGGGCAACAACCATATCTAGACTTTTAGAATGCCGCATACAAAGAACTATCCGATTCTTTTAGAATGTCAAATAGGATAACAACCATATCTAGACTTTTAGAATGCCAGTAGAGCAACAATCATATCTGGACTTTTGAAAAGAAACATTTGTTGGTTTTAAGAGGAAATGTGTAAAGGATAATCTTTTATTGATGATAATCTCCTCAAAGAATGCACTACCGGGAGCACACTTTATGATGCATGGCGTTCCACATCCTGGAACACATGCATTTGTTTCAATGCATAAGACCTACTGGTTCTACTAAGCACCGTGTATGGTCATTCCTAGTTGGCCTGGAACTTCCTGTTTGCTGGGTTTGCCGTGTTTTCAAAGACCCTTCTTAAGACTAACTCCCTGGCTTTGAATGTATGCGATTTTACATGCCGGTTGTATGAGTTTGCCAGCCTCTACTGGTATAATGCTATGCTCACAATCGCCGCTTCCCGAAGCTTGTTTGTTGTGTCTAGGTCTTTGGTTATGGCTTCAACATTTGCTTCCTCAGGAATTTATGTTCGAATGGTGGGCATCCCGATTTCTATGGGGACGATAGCTTCCATCTCGTATGTAAGGGCGAACGGTGATTCCCCCGTCACTCGGGTCAAGTTGTTCCCAGAGCTCCATAATACTCCCGGGTAGTTCTACCCATTTTCCTTTGGTTAAATGTAGGCGTTTTTTCAAAGCTGATATAAGTGTTTTATTATACGCTTCCGCTTGGCCATTGCTTTGCGGGTATCGTGGGGTCGAGTGTAGGTTTTTGATTTTCAATTTGTTGCAAAAGTTCCTATATTTTCAGCTATTGAATTGCGGCCCATTGTTTGTTACAATCGATTGGGGTATTCCAAACCTACACACAATGTTCTTCCATATAAATTGAACGACCTCTTTGTCTTTGATGGATGCAAAGGCTTCGACCTCTATCCATTTGTCAAGCAGTCACGGCAACCGCACAACTTTGAGTCGGGGGCGATAGGCAAGGGCCTAATCCATGTCAATACCCCACTACATGAAGGGTCAAGGGCTTGTTATGGTTGTTAAATTTTAGGCCGAGAGCTTTGAGATGGGAGCCTATTGCTGGCAACGGTCACACCTTCTAACATAGGCGGCGACATCCACATGCATGGTCAACAGTGTTTCAGTATGAGCTCTACGCCAACTGCCCCGCCGCCTGATTCCACAATCCCATTATGAAGTTCTGCCGATATGTACTGTCCCTGCTAGTAAGTGAGGCACTTAAATTATGGCCCACCTAGAGATCGCTTATATAGTTGATCGTTAACAAGGGAGAACCGAGTTGCATAACTCGATTCAGGCTCCAACTTTGTTATTCTAGCTTCCTCTAAACTAAATAGATGGCTATTGTCACATCCAAGAAGGGCCCGCTTTCTGGCCTATTTCATTCAATTCCCTGGTAATGGTCGACGACCTAGTCGCTAGTGCACCCAGTAGGAGCATTATTTCTTTTATTGGTAGGACCCGGCTACTGGCTACAAAGCGTTTGCCTTTCGTTAGAATTTCGACATGCTCCACCAAGAAGCTACGGGCTTCAACCATAGGCTGACTAGACTTACATACTTGACATGCGCCGTTTCATATTCGCTGCTTACCTACTCCCGCACTACTAATCGAGTCGCTTCTATGATGTGATTTTTTTGAGGATACGAAGATTGCGAGGTCGAGCCCGGCTATTATTGCTTCATACTCGCCGTTGTTGGCTGGAAATCCAAATGTATGGCCTCGTTTCCTATTATTTCCTGGGCCAGGGTTTTCCAAGTCAAGAGCCCTAGTCCGACTCGTCCCGTCGTGGAAGTGCCATCCACATTCAGGGTCCACCAACTAGAGTTGTTTGACTTAATTTCTTGCTGAGGAACCTCTACTAAAAAGTCAGCTAGTACTTGCCCCTTCACCGCTATACGAGGTTTATATTGAATACCAAACTCACTCAGCTCAACCGCCCATCAAACCATCCCCCCCGATAGATCGGGCTTATGTATAGTGCTCCTTAGAGGGAGGTTCGTGAGTACAATGACAAGGTGCGCCTGGAAGTAGGGACGAAGTTTTTTAGCAGCTACTTGGAGTGCCAATGTCGCTTGCTCGAGACGAGTATATCGATTTTTTACCTCGAATAGGGAGTTGCTTATAAAGAATATGGGTCTCTGCTTTCGGTTTTCGTCTTCTTTGAACAATGCTGCACTCACCGAGATTTCAGAGATTGCCAAGTAAATATAGAGGGTGTCACTTGCTTTAGGGTTAACAAGAACGGGTGGTTCGATGAGACATTGTTTGATTATTGTAAGAGCTTGGTTGCATTCTTGATTCCCAAATTTGGCCCCTCAGTCTCTTTAGGTGTTAAAGAACGACTATCTCGATGTAGCAGATATGAATCGCTCTGTGGCCGCTAGCCACACGCTTGTCAGACTTCTTTCCGTAAGTGGGGGTCTCGAAAATCCATTATAGCCTGGAAGTCGATTGATTAGCCTCTATCCCCCCGGTAGCTACCATAAAACCCAGAATGAGCCCGAAGACTCCGACGCGATTTCAAAGGGTTAAGTTTCATGTCGTGGTCTTTGCAACAACCAAGGTTTCTTGTAAATGCATTGTGTGGTCGGGGCATTCTTTAGATTTTACGAGCATATCGTCAATATAAACCTCCATGGATTTACCTATCAAGTGTCGGAATATCTTGGTCACCATTATTTGATAAGTTGCCCCCGCATTTTTCAGACAAAACGACATTACGTTGTAGTAGTACAACCCGTGGGGCGTTATGAAGGTTGTTTTCTCCGCGTTAGGCGCGTGCATAGGAATCTGATGGTATCTGGAGAAGGTGTCCAAAAATGACAGAATGCCATGCTCGGCTATTGCATCCATAATTTTATCTATACATGGCAAGGGAAAGCTATCCTTGGGACATGCTTCATTGAGATCAATGTAGTCTACACATACGCACCACTTACCACCCTTTTTTGGTACCACCACCACATTGGCCAACCATTCAAGATACTTCACCTCCCTTATAAACTCGGGCCGCTAAAGATTGTCTACTGCCCGAATGATCTCGCTGTCGGTCCCGTGAATCGTTTCACCCTTGCCTTACTCGGGCTTCTGGCAGGCAATGGGGAGGACGCTCATCTTGTGATAAGCCACCGTCAACTTATCCAAACCATAAGCACAAAGTGTCTCCAGCGTATTGGCACCACAAAGGCAACAACATGAGTCGTGATTGTGTTCTTTCTTCATTGGACAAAAGGGAGTTGACGTAGGTGAATTTTTCTAGCCCGTCCAACTCCACTTCTTCTAGTGGATCCATGGCCAGCGAGTCCTTTTCTTTTGCCTTGATTTGGGCGGCATACCAGATTTCTAAGGCCGTGTAAGATCGTCCGGGAAGGTCGTTTTAATCACACTTCCCTGTTTGCTGTGGTCGGGCTTGATAGCATTGCCGTATAGCACCGGGTCGCTTCTCGTGCTAATGACTCCGCTTTGCACTTGTCAACAGCTCACCATTTGGTGGTACGCTATGATCGCTTCTCATGGAGTGCAGCCATGTCCAACCCACTATGGCATTATAAGGCCCTAAGTTTTCGACGACTGAGAACAAAACCCGCTGAGTGATTGGCCTGGCTTTCACAGGGAGTGTGACATCTCCCATGGTCGTTGTAGTTGCTCCGTTGAAGCTGGAGAGGATTCACCATGCTGAATTTAACATGTCAGAAAAAAGCTTCATCTGTGTGAAGGCCGGGAGTTGGAGCAAGTCTACCGCACTACTTGGATACACCAGTACCCTATGCACATCAAAACCATTAATATATAGGGTGAGTACTAAGGCATAGTAGTGAGGCATAATGACCCTGTTCGGGTTAACTAGAGGAAAGGATATGGGGCCATCTATTGGCTCAACTTCCCCTTGGCTACTTTATGTGTAGACAGAATTCACCCAAACCTTAACCGTAGTTGCCCTGACGAGTCTTTTTTGTTGTCGTTTTGATTGATATTGATCATCGCCTGAGCCAATATACCTTATGGTTGGTCCGGCTCGATGGAGTCGCCAATCGGCTATAATTCTCTCGCTGGTCGCCTTGACTCCACTCCCGATCAACTTCCCGAGGTGTCCCGCCTGATGCTTTCACCAGAACTTCAGACTTCGCATCGGTCGGGCGAAATGCCCGCTTTTGGTCCTTGTGATAATCGTGATCGCAAGGTTTTGTTTCTTCTGCCGGGATCCCTCCGATGGGTAGCCATTTGAAATCTGGTAGGTCACAAATAAGGGGCAACAACCTTTCGTACTAGATGTTCAAGGGAGTGAATTGCGGGGCCTCTATTTTCTTATAAGATTGGTCTCGAGGTTGCTTCCGATTTTTGTTCTGACCTTCCTTGGATGGCTTTTTTTTTTCCGTCGACTTTTCTTTCTCAACTGGTTGGTTTGTGATCATGACCATCTGGGTTGCTGCTCGGATATTGTCCTCCAGTGTTGAGTACCCATTTGCCCTCCCGTATAATTCTTCCATTGTTGCTGGAGGGTCTAGGGATAGTGAATGGAATAAGGGGGTTGGCGGCCCGAAGCTTCTCTTGAAGTTCTAAAGGACTGCGTCCATGCTATAAAATTCCCATTTGTCGATGCCTTGTCCCAACTCCTCGTAAAGTCTTCGTATGGACTCGCCTTCCATGAACTTAAAAGTCATTCTTTTAGTCCATTTTTCGTTTAATTTTTAGTTAAAATTTAATATTTAATATACGTAATTAAGTGAAGAAACTCACCAATTTGTCATTAGCAGTGGAGGAAGCAAGAAAGAAGAAAAGCGTATAAAAATGCGTAAATAAGTGGATAAAGGTGCAAATCTAATCGCGTGAGCGTAAAGGGCAAGAAACGACTTCGTTACTGGCGTGCGCTGTTACATACCGCTTGAGGTCGCGATGGATAACAAGCTATAGAAGTCGCGACATGAAACCCATTACGAGAAAGACTAAAAGAATGAGCCGATGTCGCCGACGTGAGATCAAGTCGTGACATCAAGAACAAGACCGCGGAGACTTGTGAAGGCATGATGTGACGTCAGCGACAAGATATCGCATGTCGGACATCAGAACGAATAGATCAAAGTCGCAGAGTCATAAAGCAAGGTCATGACATCAACTGATGTCGCGACATCAAGAGCAACCGCTTGAAAGCCCTGCAGAACTAAATTGATGTCGCGACACTGCACTGGGCCAGCTGAAAGGTAAAGCTTCATGAAGTAGTTAGTCACGACAATGTACCAGTCGCGATACCAAGACGTTGGAAATCGCAATGATTGTTGATGTCGCGATGTAAGATCAAAGTCGCGATAATTTAAACAACGAGAGGAGTCTCAAAGGATCTAAGCTGATGTCACGACAAGAGAACGAGGTCGCGACATCAAGAACCAGCAGATGAAAGTAGAAGGGAAATGAATCATTGGCCACGATCGAGGCCGGGTCACGATATATCAAAACTATCAAGTGAAGATCGCGAAGTTATAGTCGATGTCGCCATGAGATCGGGTCACACATCAAAGAAACTACTCGTGATCAAAGATGCAGAGCTATAAGGGGATGTCGCGACAAGACATTGATGTCGCTGACAACATGAGCCGGCCAATTAAGCCTACAGCTTCCATAAGATGATGTCGCGGCTACTTAGATCAAGTCGATATCCGAAGACATCATTGAAGACCGCAGCGCCTTAAGTCGAGGTCGCGACAAGATATCGACGCCGCGACATCGTGAGAGAACAATTGAAACCCGCTAAGACGTGAGAAGATGTCGCGATTGAAGATGATGATGTCGCGACATCAAGAATGCACTACAAATCAAGGCTATATAGTGTACGCCGAAGTCACATCGCAGATCGAGGTTTCACCTTCATGATGTCACGACAAGGAAACCAAGTCACGGAACAAAGAATCCTGGGCCCCGGATACTACAACCACGCTACAGTTACATTGGGATTAGGGCCCCAATTCTAGGAACCCTATAAATACAATACTATCCAAATTTTCAAGAAAGTAGTCACGCCTACGCATTTAGAGGTCCGGATTGCTGAAAGCCTGCTTTCTTTTCTTTTAATTTTTTATTTTATTTTGTTGTTTCCATCGCTTTAGAGCAGATTATGCTTTCGTGATTTTCATTTCGCTTGTATTTTCAATCCGATGTTATCGCTTAAATTGCCGAATGCAGATTTCTATTTCTTTTCTAAATTACCACCGGAATGCCTGTCTGCATACCGAATTCGATTGTTTAGCTTCAACTTGCTTTTTCTCTTATGATCGAGGAATGTCATCGTAATTTAGTAATCGAGAATCCAGCCTTCCATTAATTGAACGCTATCGCTGAACGATTCTTCCCAGAATGCTCTAGCGCTTGTTACCTCTGGGCTACGAATTTACTTCAGATTTGGTTTTATTGATT
The DNA here is from genome assembly GCA_016808115.1 of Tetrastigma voinierianum. NCBI lineage: Eukaryota > Viridiplantae > Streptophyta > Magnoliopsida > Vitales > Vitaceae > Tetrastigma > Tetrastigma voinierianum. Next base: position 50,273 of record JAEQBH010007989.1, on the reverse strand, counting down.
TTGATCCGAATACCCGCTTTCTTATACTGCTAAGAATTAAGGCCATTACCCGATTTCAAGGAAGTCCTCACAGGACACAGGAAGACAATCCCGGGGTAACGTCTAGTTCTTCAAGGTATACTAACCCCGCTATTAGATCCTTTTTCATAGCCAAGAAGTTCACTGATAAATCCTCTTCTCACTTGAAGTCAAGAATGAGCTGGAATGAGTTATCCACTTAAACAAGCAAAGAGCTCACCTCAACTGGATAGTGAGTCCAACCTGTTAGCCGAGATCTAATCAAGGAAAGGTTGATCATCCTAATTTCGAGGAGGAGCAACTGAAGTCAGATATCCTCGTCACCAATAACTCGGTTAAGGTTTACAACCCATAAATGCAAGTATGAAGTATTGTAAAAAGAAAACACCCGCATTAAGGAACTTTTAAATGTAGTTATCTAATTCCCCGCATTCGAGAGAATCAGTCATAAATTAGATAATGAAACGGGAGTGGAGAGATCCAACAGACTACAATCAAGCCGATGTGATTTTGAAACTTGAGTTAATCAAGAAATTTACTCATTTAACTACAGGAATTGGATAGTTCATCATAACTCGTTTTATTGATGTCTGAGATAACTATTATTCAAGATTCATTTCTTTATTAGGGAAATTCATTATTCTTTATTCTTTATCTCCCGGCCATGGTTATTTCCGCATTTTCGTTTTCAATTTTTCCAAAGATTCAATGTTGATCTAATTATCATTTTATCGCCCAAATAGTATGGAGCTTTCTGAGAGTCGTGGTAGTTGATTTAAAATTCCTCGAGATCTCGTGGATCGATATCCGACTTAAATCCATTTTAATAGCTTGTCGACTGGGCACTCGTTAATAGCAAATCAAAACAAAGCTTTGAACATGACTTATTTTTAAGAGATTGGGTTTACATATTATAATTTCCACAAGTTTATGGCAAGGTTGCTGAGGATTAATTAATAGTCCTTTGGTGATAGTGTCATAAATTTGTACATGTTTTGATTTTGTCAACAAGTTTTATGGCATTGCCTGGGATCTAACGAATTTTAGTAATCATTCGTACAAAAGAAGGAAATACTAATTTGACATTTTTTAGAAAAAGAACAAAAATAGCGCTCAAGCAAAGGGTCCAATTTGGCCACTACTTTAACAACCTATATTGAAAATGTTTGTTGATTAGGCTAACTTCTATTGATCCGAGTCTACCTCGACTACAGGAAGACAAATCTCATACTAAGGATAGATAGAGGATTAGATGGTGTAGCCAACCAGAATGTGCGCCAAAGACCCTCAAGGAGCATGACACTATGGAGAATTTATGGAATACATTCATCCACAATAAATATTTAGCAAATGGAACGTACCCATCACCCATCGCTAATGATTTCAGTCAACCAAAGACTAATTACAATGGTCCAAAGAAGACGCCATCGTCATCCCACTCGAAGATCCAAATACACTCCGAAGATTCCTCGTAGCAACATTTAAGATGGATGGTGTGGAGCCGGTTATTCACCGGGCAGCTGTTCTATCTCTCTTTACGAGATATGGTCTGAACATGGTTTGACTCACTAATCAATCATAACACCGGAAGGAGCCGAGGAGAGCTTATTTCAAAGAAATTCTTACTCCATCACTTACTTCTGGACAAGGAGGGAAATTATTAATTCCAAACATGAGGAAGGAAGAAATGGCGAGTCAAGAGAGTAAAAGGAATTGTGATGAACAAATCATTACCATGTAGTCCAAATCGATGCATTGAGATATAATGCAGTAAATAAAAGGAAGTCCAACTAAAGCCAAAACTAAGCAGAGTTGTGGGAAGGAATGAAGATTGTACGCAGAAAAGAAGAGTCTCGAAAATCACATTCGTGGCAATTGCAGATTACATGATCGGAATAAAAAGTGAGTCTCTCACTCTTTTCCCCTATCTTTAGCTTTTACTGCAGATTTGAAGGAATTAATTGACAGATCTTATATTTAAAGTGACAAGATTGTAAGTTGGGGAATTACTTTATTCGTGGAATGCTTAACTATTGACTAAGAGGAATTGTCCGGGCCTTTACAAGATAAAAAATAACAAGTCAGTTATTTTTATAAATATCAACAACCGTGATATCGGGCCGCTATTCGATTATTTGTTGTTTTGAGACACAATATCATCCGAGAGAGTCAACCAAGAATGTGGGAGTGTGAAGAATAATAAATGGAAAAGAAGGTCAACAGGACAAAAATTTAGTCATCCTCGAAATCTAGGAATAGGAGAACATTCCCTGTTGTGACTTAGAATTTCAGGTCACAACATGAAAATCTGAAGTCATGACATCCAACAATTAATGTCTGGATTTAAAAGTCCAATAACGAGTATACTGTCTTTAAGGGAAAATGTCCTTACATTGAACCCAGTGTCAAGTCTCATTTAACTGCATCGAACTACAAGTCACCCAAATTTGTCAATTTAGAAAGAATAAATGGTCATAAATGCAAACAGAAAGTTACATCTTGATCTAACCAAACTGTAGGAATATTTTCTAAGGCTTCAAGAGACATAATTAGAGGAGAATAAAGACTATGAAGAAAAACGATCCAACTTCCTGAAATAAAAGCCAAAAGTCCTAGCTTAAAAATGTGATCAGGCATGAATCGAAGAGTCCCATTTAATATTCCCAGAAAATTGAAGGAAATAATAAATGATTTTGTTCTTCCCAAGAGACACAACTCATTATAAAAGGGATGGAAGAACAAGGAATTAGAAACAAGCAGAAAGAATGAAGGGAAGGGAGAATGAGAGCAAGGGAAGAGTCCGAGGGGTGAAAACACTGTTTTATGGAATGAGTGGAGTCGGAAAACAAACCAGTTCCACTGTTTGTTCCATAAAACGTGGTTTCATCCGGAGAGCGGTTGATGGAAGGGGAATATGGATTAGTTAGAATCCATCAACCAAGAAGCTCAAAAAGAAGGTAAAAAGGAATGGGTTTTCTTTCTTTCTTTTCAAATTTCCAATTTGTTGCACAACTTTATTACAAAATGAATCACTCATTAGAGCTCAAGGTCCGAGAACCAAATTTTGAAACTGGGAGCGTAAACTGGAGAAGATCTAGAGTTTTTTCTAAGTCTAGTTACAAAAATGTTTGTAAATGAATGTTGCCGAATATCGAAATCTTTTTTGATATTTGAAATAAAGTCTCTGCTATGGATTTACAATTTTGTTGATCATGATGTATGGATTTTGTTTCTCAGATATTTATTTTCATTGAATCGAATAACGTTGATCTTTTCAATTTATTTGAAATGAATGGATAAATTGAATGATGCAGTTTAGGAATAGGAATAAGCTCGAAAAAAAAAAAAAAATGGCACAAGGACAAATGTATCTAGTTTAATTGCGTATCAAGTACTTATATTTAACTAATAGGTCCAATAGAGAAGGAAATACAAATGTATGGAAATAAACATATTTCTGAAGCTCAGGGTATGAACAAGAAGTCAAGGAACCCGTTGAATATCAATTAACTTAATTACTCATAAATAAAGATGGGTCAAGATAATTTCAGAAGTTAGTCACAACTGCTTAGTCCAGATTCTAGAATTTGTTAGATTATTGATTGAGGCGAAACTTAGGTGATAAATTTATTGAAATGATGCAGCTATTCTCGAATGCTTGAGCTTTTCTGCCACCATTATGTATATGCTTTTGCATACACCTTAGTCCCCGAATTTGGCTTTCAAGATATTCTTAAGGTTCGAATAATCCAAAGGTAAAGCCCAAGCCATCCTTTATCACTAATCTTCCAAAGAAAGAACCTATGATAACTCAAGAACTCAAAAGCAGAGTGAAAAGAGATAAAGTTTGGGGAGTTTAATTTAGGAAAAGCTAAAGAGATGTAAAGAGGGAGGTGAAAGAAGAAAGATCTAAGACAGAAAATACAAAGGAAAGAAAGCTAGCATTAGTTTTTGTCTTGTACTTAACTCTCTCGAACAATTAAGTTCTGGTGTGGGTGTTTCAACACCTAGCACCCTAATATCATCTCGTATGTGGAGCCACTAACCCAAAGTTCGCAAGAGTGTTAGAAAGCCTAAAAAAGACAAAAAAACAAAGCACAATTCCCTCGAAGGGTGATTAGAGAGAAAATTTCCTGCTAGAATTACGAAGAGAATTGGGAGCATAGCGCCTTGAAAAGAAGAAATTCATAGTATCCCAAACACATGAAGTTTTCGGGAAGTTCAGGAATTACAAGGAGGAAATAGCAGTCGAGGAGAAAAGAAAAAGAGTTTCGGGGTTATCTCACCAAACATTCCATTCATCCTACCCTTTTACCTAAGCTTAACATTACAAGCCCAAAGACTGACGATCTTGAAGGTCGAAATCACCTTAAGCATTAAAGGAGATCAACATGAAAAACAAGTTTATGGAATCGAAGAATGGAAACAATCTAAGGTGTGAAGAACTTTAGGGAGTTAAATGACTACCATAAATTGAGAAAGGAATGTGATTCATTATTCAACAGATCCAACTAGTATATTGTTTGTAAAACAATCTCAACATGATAGTTTGCATAACATAAAAGAGTAGAGACCAACTCAACTGACTTGAAGTTAAATGTATGGAAAATTTATACCTTGAATTGCAATTAAATTGAATAATACTTAAACAAACAGAAAATGTCCTTCTTGTTTGAGGACAAACAATTCTTTTCTTTTTTTCTTTGCTTGAGGACAAGCAAAACTTAAGTTTCGGGGGAGTTTGATGAACTTAAAAGTCATCTCTTTTAGTCCATTTTTCTCGTTTAATTTTAGTTAAAATTTAATATTTAATATACGTAATTATGAAGAAACTCACCAATTTGTCATTAGCGGTGGAGGAAGCAAGAAAGAAGAAAAAGTGTTAAAAAATGCAAATAAGTGGATAAAGGTGTGCCAATTGGCAGAGTGTAAAGGAAAAGAAATGACTAAGTCATTGATGCGCTGTTACATACCTCAGCTTGAGGTCGCGCGACAGGATAACAAGCTATAGAAGTCATGGCTACGAAACCTACATGAGAAAGACTAAAGAATGAAATGATGTCGCTATTACGAGATCAAGTCGCGACATCAAAGAACAGACCGCGGAGACTTCAGGCAGACGATGTGATGTCGACAAGATATCGATGTCGCGGACATCAGAACTAATAGACTGCTTCAGAGTCATAAAGCAAGGTCGCGAAGATCAATCCGATGTCGCGACATCAAGAGCAAACCGCTTGAAAGCCCCGCAGAACTAAATTGATGTCGCGACACCGCACTGCTTCGCCAGCGTAAAGCTTCGCGAAGTAAGGCCACGACAATGAAATGGGTCGCGATGTACCAAGACAAGTTGAAAACTGCAATGACTAAGCCGGCGTCGCGATTTAAGACTGAAGTCGCGACACCGAAAACAACGGAGGAGTCTCAGCGATCGAAGTTGATGTCACGACAAAGAGAACGCAGGTCGACATCAAGAACCAGCAGATGAAAGTAGAAGGGAAATGAATCGGCCGCCACGACCGAGGTCAAGTCACGACATCAAAACCATCAAGTGAAGATCAGAAGAGAAGCTGGATGTCGCTACATGAGATCGGGTCGGCATCAGAACGACTGCATCAAAGATTTAGAGCTGCTGGGCGGATGTCGCGACAAGACATTGATGTCGCTGACAACATGAGCGTACCATTGAAGCCTACGTCGATAAGATGATGTCGCGACATGAGATCAAGTCGCGATGATCCGGCGACACGCTTGAAGACTCGCAGCGTCTTAAGTCGAGGTCGCGACAAGATATCGAATGCCGCGACATCAGAGAGAACAATTGGAAACCTCGCTAAGACGTGGAGAAGATGTCGCGATAAGATGATGATGTCGCCGACATCAAGAATGACTAAATCAAGGCTATATAGTGTACGCCAAGTCGCGACGGATCGAGGCTGCGACTACGATGTCACGAAGGCGAAAATCAAGTCGCGACGTGAATGCGAATTCGGGCCTGGATACTCTACAGCCCACAAGCAGTTACATTGATTAGGGCCCAATTTAGGAACCCTATAAATACACAATTATCCGCACCAAGAAAGTAGCTTACGCCTACGCACGAGAGGTCCGATTGTCGAAGTTCATTTTTCTTTCTTTTTCTTTTTAATTTTTATTTTATTTGTTGTTTCCATCGCTTGTGAGCGCATTATGTTTTCTCGTATTTTCATTTTCGTTGTATTTCGAACTGATTATCGCTGAATGGTCAATGCGCATTTCTATTTCTTTTCAAATTACCACCGAATGTTTCAGTTCGCATAAATTTCTGAATTCGATTGTTTCAGCTTTCAACTGCGCTTTTTCTTATGATCAGAGACGTCAGATCGCGGTAATTTAGTAATCGAGGAATCCAATTTCCATTAATTGAACGTTATCGGGCCGAATTTATCTTTCCCGTAGTCGCTTCTAGCAAAGCTTTGTTAATTTCGCTACGAATTTACTTCGATTTTGGTTTTATTGATTTTGGGATCTGAATACTCGCTTTCTATACCCGTTAAGAATTGCGCCATTACCCCGATTTCAAGGAAGTCCTCTGATTACAGTGGAAGATAACTGTAACGCTCTAGTTCTTTGAAGGTATACTAACTCCGCTATTAGGGATCCTTGCGCTTTGCAGCCTACTCGATAAATCCTCTTCACTTGAAGTCAAGAATGAGTCAATGAGTTATCCACTTAAACAAGCAAAGAGTTCACTTCAATTCCTGAGCAGTATCTAACCCCGTGTTAGCCGAGATCTAATCACAGCTACTGATCTATCCTAATTTCGAGGAGGAGCAACTGAAGCCGTATATCCTGTCACCAATAACCCGGAGTTAAGCACATACCATAAAATGGGTATGAAGTATCAGAAAGAAAACACCTGCATTAAGGAAGTCCTTTTAAATGTAGTTATCTAATTCCCCCGTATTCGAGAATCAGTCATAAATTAGATAATGAAATGGAGCTGAGAGATCCAAATTGGCACTACAATTGCCTCTGATGCATTTTGAAACTTGAGTTAATCAAGAAATTCTATCGATTTAACTACAGGAATTGGAGAAGTTCACTATAATCGTTTTTATTGATGTGTCTGAGATAACTATTCAAGATTCATTTCTTTATTGGGGAATTCATTATCTTTTTTATTCTTTATCTCCCATTTGTTATTATTTCGTTATTTTTGTTCTTCAATTTTCCAAAGATCTCGAATGCCGGACTCCACTATCATTTTATTGCCCAAATAAGATGGAGCTCGGTGAGTCGCAGAGCTGACAAAATTCTCGGTGATCTCCGCTGATCGATATCCGACTTAAATCCATTTTACTACTTGTCGACCGTGCACTCGCAGAATAGCAAATCAAAACAAAGCCAAATACTTACTCTATTTTAAGAGATTTCTGTTCTACATATTATAATTTCCACAAGTTTATGGCAAGGTTGCTGAGGATTAATTAATAGTCATTTGGTGATAGTGTCATAAATTTGTACATGTGTTTTGATTTTGTCAACATCTTCATGTTTCAAAATAGTTTGTATGACGAAACGCACGTGATATAAGGGTCAAGCAAGTCAGAAAGGGGCAGTGCTTTTGCCACAAAGATGAAAGGATAGAATGTGAAGCCTTAATGAAGAATCACAATGCATATCCAGTTAGCAAGAAAACTCCATTCGAAACTAAGCTTACTTGAAGAACAAGGCGCATCAAGAAGAAAATAGTTGCAGGAAGCAACCAGAAATGAAGAAGAGGAAGACTTCATGTCGCATGTCGCGACATTCTGATGTCATCTGACATCACACTAATATGTAGCTAGCCGCGACAACAAAGAGTGAAGAGAAGTCGCGACATCCACGCATTTAGATCAAGTCGTACGTATATCCGGAATCTGAAAGAAATTTGATGCAGTCGCAAATTTCCGCAGGTCAAGATAGGGCAAATTTTTATACATCAAAGTTAAGGGAAATGATGTCGCGATGCTGAGTCGTGATGCGACAAGGGTCAGATGTCATATCGGATGTGAGGCCGCGACAAGAGAATCGACTCGCCGCGCGACATATTCGGAAGGATGAGCCGAGTTAATCAGTCAGTCATTATGAGACCAAGTCACACCTATAAAATCAACAAGTGAGGCCTCCAAAGGCATAAGCTATTGTCGCAACGTGAGATCGAGGTCGCGACATGAGAGTGGACTCTGCTCACTGAAAAGTCAGAAAGGAACAAACCGTTGTCGCGATTGATGCCTGACATCAGAACCCTAGCTTGAAACCTCCGTGACTAAAGCCGATGTCGCGACAAGATATCGATGTCGCTAGGACATCAGAACAAACAGCTTGAGACCAGGAGTCATGAGCCGATTACGACAAGGGATGGATGTCATTTGGCAATAAACTGTATCAAGTGAAAACCTCAGCCATGTCGATGTCATCGATAAGAGAGCGATGTCGCTGCACATCAAGCTGGGACTCAACGAAGCTTGTAAGTTTCGACCACGCCACAACAAGAGCACCCGGGCCAGAAAGATACAAGTGGCGGCAAGATTGAAGCATGCAAAGGATCGATGCCGACGATAGGTCGTTGTTGGCGTAACAAGAAACCGCGCTTGAAATTTACAAGAATAGGAACTGTTGTCGCGACCACAGATTGATGTCGCGATACCCGAAGACAAGTTGAATGTTGCAGAAGACTTGAACTGAGGTCGCGACAACATAACGATGTCGCGACATAAGGAGAGGCCAAATGAAACCTTTAAAAGCATAAGCTGAGGTCGCGACGTGAGATCGAGGTCACGGCATCAGATATTATCAGTTGAAACCTGCAAGGGAAGAAGTGATGTCGCTGACGCGGAGATTGATAGTCATAGACGTCGTGAACACAAATTGAAGACTACGTAAGACTTAAGCCGATGTCGCGATCGAGATCGATGTCGCGACATGGACGATGTCGCTGACAAAGGAGTCAAGCCGCGACCGAACATTAATATGGCCACCCACTTGGAAATCCACAAAGACAAGATTGGGATTAAATTCAAACCGAGAAACCCTGAGGAACACGCAGCCTACCCGTACCATAAAAAGTAGTCATGCGATACTGCACGGTAGAATCAGAGTCAAGGCTCATTTTTCTTTTAGTTTTCTTTTCTTTATTTTCTTTCTTCAATGTGATAGTTAGAGATTAGACATCGCTTATGTTTTTCGCTTTACTTCCGGATCCGTGTTGTCGATTTTGAGTAGAAGTCAACGCAGTAATTCTATTCTTTCAAATTACCACCGAATGTTCAAGTTCGCATAATTTATGTGGAATTCAACTCTTCACTGATTGCGCTATTCTAAGGATCGTGAGGAATTAGCGTGTAATTCAAGAATTGAGAATCCAAACATTAAGTGAATGCTATAGTCGAAATTATCTTCTCGTAATCGCTTCTAGCACTTTGAATTTCGCTACGACCACTTCCGGGAGTTTGGTTTATCGTTTTGATCCGAATATCGCTTTCTTATACCCGCTATAAGATTTGTCTCCATTGTCGATTTCAAGGAGGTCCTCTCGAGTGACAATGTAGATGACATCCCGAGTTATGAACATTTCTTTTCAAGGTATATTAAACTCGCATGAGGACTAAACGAAGCCAGGAGTTTACTGATAAATCCTCTTCTCACTCTCAAATCGCACCCAGTTGAATGAGCTATCAATTTAAATAAGCAGAGTTCACCGATCTCTAATAGTAGTTTAACTCAAGGGTTAGCCGTAGATCTAATCAAGGAGGGTGATCTATTCTAATTGGAGGAAGAGTAGCCTGAAGTTGTATATCCTTGCTCGACCAAACTCGGGAGCTAAGGTTGGCAAATTATAAAATGGGTAAGGAAGTATTGCAAAAGAAAAATACCTTTAATTAGAAGTCCCCGTTAAAAGTGCAGTTATCTAATTCCCCTCGTATTCAGGAGGATCGTAAAAGATTAGATAATGAAATGTGAAGTGTGTGGAGAGATTCAACCAACTACTAAACGCCTCGGGACGTACTTTTAAAACCTGATTTACACAATCAAAATTAACAATGTTGACAACAGGAATTGATACTTCACAATAGCATTGATCTTAATGTGTGCTCTAAACGATAATTATTCAGTGTCCATTCGTTTTCTTAACCATTCTTTATTCTTTATTCTTTATATTCCAGTTTATTTGATTGCTCATTTACTTTACTCAGTATATAATTTCCACTTTCTTAAGCCGGGATTCCAATATCATTTATTCGGGTCCAAATAGTATGGAGCTTGAGTAGTAAGTGGTAGTTGATCTAGCTCTTAAGACTGTGGGATCGATATCTCGAACTTAAATCCAATTTATTACTTGTCTAATTGCACTTCAAGTAAGATATTAGGCCAAAAACCAATATTAAAAATGATTTACTCTAGACGGTACTGGGTCACACAACAAGTTTTGCTGGCGCCATTGTCGGGATTAGATAATAGTCCTTGGTAATAATAACGTCAGAATCTGTATGTGTCTTTGGTCTAGTAACACCCCGCTAATTTTTACCGGTGAGGGGCTCGCGAGCCGCGAGGACAAAATGTCACATCAGATCATCTACATCGGCCGAGACAATGGGCTTTTCCTTTGACATTACAGGCGAACGACGGTGTTTTGATTACTTCGCTATCTTGCTAGTCTCCTTCACCAAGGTTGTGCCTTTTCTCTACTTGGGCCTAGAGATGATCGTTTTCACGCTGTAGGTGCTCAACGCGATCTTGCAATTCCCTCGTCAGCCTTGCTCGTTCCTCCTGCTTCTTCTCCATATCTTGATGCCAATGAAGAAATTGGTTTTTGACGACTGAATCACTGAATTGCTTGACATTGTAATCAGGTCGACAAATCGATGGGAGGGGAACTCGTTTAGAAGCATCGGGTGGCGAAGGGCTATTAGAAATCCGCTGAGCCAAGCTCAGACATCATCAATGACTTTTGTTCGATCTCCCATAGATCGACTTCAATTGTTGTTACCGGATCGCCCGACTTAGTAAGATCAACGACGCAAATGTAAACTTGCGTGTGGGGGTTCGTGTCAGGTGTCCGCTCCCGACGCTAAGTAAGCAAAAGGATAGAAAATAAGAAGGAGGAAGTTCAATGTGGGGCCGGATTGCATACCTTCCCTGAGGGGGAGTTTTTGTTTTATACCGACTCTTGCCCTTAATTTTAAGAAAGATAATCTCACGATTCGTGATAAGATTCTATTTCCTTATCGCGACCAATTCCTCCTCGATTTAAAATAATCTCATGTAATTTAGCGATAAAATCTCTCTTTCCTTATCTGACCACCTTGATTTTGGAAAGATAATCTCATGATTTTGATGATAAAATCTCTTCCATGAAAGCACCAATTCTCCCTCATTGAGGATTAATGCTTTTGAGACGATCAAATTCGATATCAAGACCGCGATAAATATCATACGCATGGGCTTTTCTCCTTTAACATATATTTTTTTTTTACAAACCTCCCATACGATAGGTTACCGACCGGATCTGACCCTGGGACTGCCCTAGGACCTGTGATTGTCTGACTGGATTCCTCGCTTTAATATAATGTGCCACCTCGCTGCTTAATGTGACTTAATCAGCGATGGGTCACATGCTGAAAGCTGCATTTATTGATTAGTGGGTCTAAGCCCAAAGACCATAATACTCATACTATTTAAATGTTGAACATTTTATCATTTAAGCTAAGTACAATGGATATCGATAAAATAGTAATTAAAAACACATTTCAAAAGTATTATCACGGCCTATTTGGGTCAAATCCTCTGTGACATTATATGTTATATTTTAAGTATAAGAACAATCTATTTGATAGTGTTTTGATACATTTTATTTTAAATATAATAAGCAATAATGGTAAATTTAACACTGTTTTGACACTCGTTAGATATAACTTTTTGTAAGTATAGATAAATTTGGATGTGGGGTAAAAGAGGGTAAATTTTGGTGATAATCATTAGCTTAATAATGGTAAATTTAACAGTGTTTTGACACTCCGTAGATATAACTTTTTGTAAGTATAGATAAACTTGGATGTGGGGTAAAAGAAGGGTAAATTTTGGTGATAATCATTAGCTTTTTGTAGAGCAGTCAAACAGTAAATAAAAACAAAATAGTGTGGGTCCATACTCCATTTTGGCTGTCCATTTTTTTTCCCCTCACTATTCACCTTTTATTATCTTTTCATAATAATATACATATATAAAGTTTTGTAACAAGGAAGGTGATAACGACATGGACGTCTCCTAGTTTTATGAATAAAATATATTTATATTTTATTAAAATGTTTTGTAAATTTTTTTGTGTTTTTGTTTTAATAATTTGATAATCTTTGGTGTTTAATCGATTTATATGCATTTCCACATCTGAGCTAAATTTATTAGTAATAATAAATCGAATAACAAAATAAATGTTTCATTTTTCATATGTGCTAATGTCAATGTAATTGGCTATTTTTTTTGGTTTGTTTTCATAAAGTATTAAAATAATAACCTCACATGTCCTTTGGAAAAATAAATCAAATCTCGAAATTTGAGTTTTTCATTATAAAATAATTTTGTAACATTGTTACGATTTTAGTGCACAGACACACGCCCCAAAGACCTCATCATTCATTTATATTTGATTATTTTATGAAAAATAATTTCACTAAAACATAAATAAAAATTCAATGGCTTGTTTGTTTCCTATTTTTTTTTTAAATTATGTTTTAGAATAATTTAAAAATATATATAAAACATAATTTTTGTATTTTATGAAAATCGTTTTTAATTTTTTATTATTATCTAAATTTAATATTTTTTATATTTATCACAAAAAAAAGGAATGTAATTATGTTTTCCTTTATCTTTTAGAATAAATAACAGGTAACAAATGGGTGTCTAAATCATAAATAAAATTTAATTATAAGATAGGGCTCGATTTGATTTTAGAAAACTTTTTTATTTTCTTAAAAAAAAAAACATGAAAAACACGTTAAATTGTTATTTTTTTGCCATGAAAAAAAACTAAACTAAGTATACAATAAAAATTATATTTTATGTGTTTTAAAAAAAATCGTTCCCTCATATAAAGCAGGGAACAACAAATCAAACTCCTAGTTAGGATTTCGTTTAATCAAGTGTTTGTTAGGTTTAAATTTGGTCAAACAAGCCTTTGATAATTATTAAGACTATTTCAAACTCATACAACTAAAAACGATTTAAAAAAATTAAGCTATTAATTTGAGATGACTTTCTAAAACTTTGTATTTATTTATATAGAAAACAAGTCAACAAATATTAATTAACTTACAATATTATAAAAATGGTTAGTTTTCAAAAAAAATAAATTAATAGTTTTAAAAATAAAAAAATAGAAATTAAAATGAAAAACTATTTATCCAAATGGATTAAATACTCAGATGAGCTGTCGGGGATCAAATGAAATGAAAAAAAAAAAAAATCGAATAGTAAAATACATGGGTTTGGCATGGAATTAAAGTAGGAGGGGGTGGTCCTAAAGAACGGCGAATATGACGTGGCGACACTGACGCTTCTGACAATCAACGATTGATTTTGAAGTGAACAACTTCCATTTTTCTGTGTATCCAAACAGGCCCTGCGTTGGTGGTGGTGGTATTGTATATATATTGGATCATTCATCTCCTTAGCCTCGTGCTTTCAGAATCAGCTCCGTTACACTACAAACGTCGCCGCAGTTTGTTTTTTCTTTTTATCTTTTTTTCTTTATTGTTTCTCTGCTATGGCTTCTTCAGGCGTGGTGGGTTTTGTTGACGATTTGAGCTTGGAGTTGGCCGCTTCTCTCATTCGCTCCGGCTATGCTGTTAAAGCATTTGAGGTTTATTTTGACTATTTTTCATTAGTTTCCATTTTATTTTCTTTGTTTTGATGGTGTGGATTTTTTTGATGTTCGAGTTATGGTATGAGGCAATGGAGTTATCTTGTTAGAGTCTTACTATTTTTTTTTTTTTGGGTGTTCATTTTCATTGTTCGTAATTGCAATCGTCATGGTGATAATCGACAGGAACTCTTTATGGGTTCCTTTTGAATTTGGTGACAAAAAATGGTCTTTGAGGGTTTTGGGTTTGGGGTCCAGAGGAGACAGGATGGGCCTCCTGTCACATGCCAGCCTGCTTCATCAAGCAGCAAATTTGTTTCTTTATGTTTGCTGCTATTCGGGTAAATGGGTGTCTAAAGTTCTACTTCTACAGACCTTTTTCCTGGTTTGGTTTTGCCCTGATCTTATCTGGACCATGACCGAAAGGGTAAAAAGAATTGAAGGATCATTCTATGAAAATATGATAACCGTCCATTTTGATTTTGAATTGTGTTGATAGTGGGTATGCTACCGCACAATCTGGTTCAATCAATATATAATCCTGGGATGATTTGAATTTCAAATAGATCTATGTGGAGAAAGGGGTTTGTTGTTGAAAATTCTAAAACTAGATGGAAATTTTATAATGACTACGGAACTGCGTGGATGGGTGTTGAGTGTTTGTGGTGGTCTAACATGGTAGGATTATCTGTAATATAAACCTTGGATGATTCATGAATTTATTGACTTTCAGGTCTTCTGTTCTCCATTTGGCCACTGATTATTAACTTTTAATGAATAATGGAGGTGGAGTTTGATTCTGGTTTCGTCTCCGGAAGATATGTGGGTTGCAAGGTTAAGATGATTATTTTAGAGACCCTGATGTGCAGCTAGCTGATAAGGATGGGATTAAGTGATTCCATGCTAGATTTCATGTAAGAGTAAGTTATTGGCCAAAAAAATGAAGTACTAGCAGGAGAAGAACTCACTTTTGAATGATCACTTTGGGCCCTTGTTAAGAAATCTAAAAATGGAAGGAAACTTAGAATGATTACAAGAAATGTGAAGATGGGTGTTGAGTGTTTATGGTAGTCTGACATATGAAGGCTTATCTTTAAGCCGTTATATTCCAAAAGGCGCCAGAATAGTCGTCCTTTGTAGTGTCGTGATAGTGGCTATTCTACTGTAAGATAAAATATAACCCTGGTATGATTCATGAATTTATTGGTTCTTGGTCTTTAACTCTCCTTTAATAACTACTCATTGACTTTGATGAACGATGGAGGTGGGAGTTTGAATCTGGTTTGGTCTCTGGGAGATTTGCAAGTTGCAAGGTTAAGATAATGATATGTGGGCCCTGAGGTGTGGCTTGCTGATGAGGGATTGTGGTTGGGTGAGATCCAGTGATTCCATGCTAGATTTCGTGTAAGAGTAGGTTATTGTTGGAAAAAAAAATAAAGTTCTAGCAGGAGGAAGCTCATTTTGTAGGAAACTCTTTGTGCCCCTTTGAAGGAGACACTTTTCTGATACATTTGCTGGAGGAAAGCTTGGGACGTAAATAGTTTGTTGTTTGCCAAATCCAATGAAGCTGAATATAGGATGTTCCCCCAATGGTTGTTAATGGGGAATGATTAAACAAAAATCCCCTCAAATGAGCTCCTAAGTACAATATTTGACCACCTTCTTCTACTAAATTGAAATATATTTTTTTTCTTTTTCTTCCCCAAAATCATATACCCCAATCATCCTAATATCCTTAAAACCCTTATCTAATTGGGTAGAATCCAAAACCTTAATCTAACTGTAGCCACGAAAGAAGCCACCTAAAAATTTTCCTTCAGTTTTTTTAATTTTAATTTTAATTATTTTTATTTATGGAGACAAACTAGTTTAGTTTGAAATACTTTAAAAAACAGTGAAAGAAAATATTTTTGACCATTAACATATGCAATTTTTAGGTTGTTGCATGAATAGATCTTGTTTATTTTTTTTTTTTTTTTGATGGATAAAGAAACATGCATTGATCACAAAACAAAGAGTGTTCGGCTCAAAAGTACACCGTGAGTATACAAAAGTGGACATGTACCGAGAAGGACCAAAACATGAAGAAAAATCCCCAAACCAAAACAATTATCTATACCCCATCCAAGTTAAAATTTCCAATATACTCCCGTCTCTATCCCCACTGCATCGTCGCCCAAAGACTGCAGTTCACAAATAAAAGACTTTTTAATCTATACATAGAGAAGGTCTCATTATCGAAGGCCATCATTTTTCACACCACACCGCCTTAAGAGCAGTTATACAAGAACCCTCCCAAACTTTGCGCTTCTTCGCCCACTTTTGTTCCCTTGCCGTTTTCAGGGAAGAATTTGCCTTACCGTAGAAAGGGAAGACCCACCCCACTATAGCCAAAATAAGCTCCCAAAGATTCGGGCCTTTCTGAACAAACAACTGTAAGACGCGAAGGTTTCCTCCTCCTCTTCACAAAGAAGATCTGCTGCTAAGGATCTTCTCATTTTGAGTCGGGTTCAGAGTCATCAATTACTCCTAAGACACCTCCCAAGCAAAGAAACCCACCTTTAAGGGGACCATAGTGTTCCAAACTGATAAGGCAGGAAAAGGTCTTGTCTCGGCTTCGGTGCGATTCAGAACCTCGTACAAGAGCTTCACTGACAAACGCTGGCGTGGCCCCTTTAAGACCGCCACTTTCCTATTTGAGACCACTCTCCAAGGATGGGTCATTTTCATAAAATTCACCACCTCTATCACTTCCCAGTCATTGAATGACCTGCTAAACCAAGGGGTCCAACCACCTTCGCTCGAAAACATCCCAACTCCTAATCGATTCTTTGAACCGCCGTTAAACAACGGCCGAACGTTATGCACAACGCCCTCACCCCCGTACATCTTCCAAACCCGATTCTCGCTACCATCACCAACCACAAATTTGGCATTTAAGCCGCATCATATCCCATCCTTCCTAATTTCTTCCATAAGCCCGTCCCCAAAATTGTTCCTAACTTCCCGAGCACCATCCCCCCCGCGACTTCAAATCGTCTCACATAGTCTTCCTCCCACACAAGGAATTCCTTTGTTTGCAAACGCCACAGCTTCACTTTCCTAACAAGGCGCCTTTATTTAGCTTCGTAAGCCTCCGACCCTGCCGCCAACCTTTTTATCTGTACACACCGTGGCCCAACTCACCAAATGAGGTTTTATCCGTGTTCCCCTCCCTACGTAAAGTCCTCTCGATTTTTTCTAGCCTTTGCACACAATACTCTGATTCCTGAAAAGTCGGTATTACGAAATAGATAGGGAGATCTCGACAAAGTGCTTCGATAAGTGTAATCCTTCCCTTCGAGATATATCGACGCTCCAAATGGCTAGTCTCCTTCCTCGAACCTTCCTCGATGGTATCCCAAATCCCGATCGACTTGTGCGAGGATCTCCTGTGGAGGCCCAAATACGTAGTGCGCCGAGCCGGCTCTCGCACCGAACTCACACAAGACCTCAACATTCTCCCGCCCTCCAATAGGGAAAATCTCGCTTTACTCAGCCAGACCTCGGTGAGGCCTCAAACCACATCAAAATCCATCTCGTGATAAAGCCTCACCTACGATTATCTTGCGTAACAACACAGACATCTCAAGACAGAAGGTGTGACACCTCTAGCTCCTCCTCCTCTCTAACACCACCAATTTCCATCCGACAAGAAATTTCTTGGCACACTTTGTTTACCAACTCCATTTTAAGATATCCATTCCCAAGACAAAGAGATACGGGGATAGGGGGTCCCCCTGCCGGATCCCCCTCGTACTTCGGAAAAAGCCCGCGGAAACCCCATTGATAAGGATTGAGAAAGAAACTGTAGACATACACCAAGAGATCCAAGATAGCCATCTTTGACCAAAACCCATTCTTCTCATGACCTCGAGCACATACTCCCAATTTACATGATCATAAGCCTTTTCAATGTCTAGCTCAGATACCACCGCCATCGTTCCTCCTTCTCAACATGGAATCCACAAAACATTCGCGATTAAGGCAACATCAAGGATTTGCCTCCTTCGACAAAGGTGTTTCTGGGGATGGAGATCACTTTGTCCAACACCCCTTCATGCCTCCTATTTGCCAAAGACTCGCGAGATCTTATATAAGCTTCCTAGCAGACTAATGGGCCTGTAATCCTTTACATCCTCTACATTTCCTTTTTTGGGAATCAATACCAGGAAGGTAGCATTTCAACTTCTCACAAATTTCTTCTTCTCATAGAATTCCTTGAAGAACTCCATAACTTCGTCTTTAACAAACTCCCAGCAAAATGACCAAAAAGCGATCGGAAAACCGTCTGGCCCTGGGGCCTTTTCACCATCAGACCGGCAGAACGGCCGTACTTCCTCCTATAAACCCCGACACTTCTAAAACTACCAAGATCCTCGTTCTATTCTCCAAGGAAATATTAGGGAAAGCAGGACGCCAATCCCCTGGTTCCGACAATTGGCCTTTAAACTCGTCTACGATCCCCTTCTGAATGGCAATATCTTCGGTGAGCCACCTACCATTAATTTTAACTTTGTTTATTGCATTTCTCCTTCTATGCGAAGCCACATTTTATGGAAAAAGCTCTGCTTCGTCCCCTCTTGGGCCATGCTCGACTTTGTCTCCCATGAGGCCTCCTCTAACAAAGACCATCTTTTGTAGTCAACTTTGCTTTTGCTCTCTCCTTAGGATTCTAAAGACAACTCTCCCTATCCTTCTCCACGTTATCCCAAAGATCCCACTCATATGTATTTCAAATTTCTAGTACCCACATTGCCAAAAACCCTTATTCCACACCTTTAGCTTGCCTTTAAACCTTTCGCCTTTTCGCCAAGATGAAATCCTCTAACTCTTTAAAGCTAAGCCTTGCCACCACCCTTTTTATGGATCTTTAAAGCTCCTGCCTTAAACTAAGATATTTTCAAACTGAAAAGGAGGGTTCGATCCGACACCTCCTCCATCTAAGAGGATAGGGAAGGGTCTCAAACTCGGTCTAGCTGGGTACTTTGGGGTGATCCCATCGAGTCAACTTTCCCAAATCCCGAGACACCAAGAACCCGTCAATCCTAGACATCGCTCGTCATTGATGCCCCCACTCCAAGTAAAAGGCCCCTCGCAATGGCAAGCCCTCACCCCAGTCGCCAAGGACAAAGCGAAACGGCGCATAGCTTGAGTAAGTCTTCCACCCCTGTTACTTTCACTGGGTGAGATGGAGGCATTAAAGTCTCCCCTAATAGATCTTGTTTATATATGAGTTCAATTTAATTTCTCCACTGAATGCTTGGCAGTCATTTTGATTAGTTATGTTCTATGAGTGGTGATTTTATTTTGATTGTCGTTTAATATTTGATTTGCATTCTTTCATTTGCAGATATTTGGCCCTTTAATGGATGAGTTTTTGAAGTTAGGGGGAATTAGATGCACTAGCCCTTTGGAGACGGGGAAAGGTAATTGCACTATGCATGCAAATGATCATATTTGACCTTTTTGTTCTGATGCAAATCAATATCTCATTGCGATATTTTAGGCTTTGAAACTAGAAAAGCATTTTTGTAAATGTGATGGTTAAAAATAAATAAATTATATTTGTTATCACCTTGAAAGATTCATTTCACAATTTTTTTTTCACAACAAAGTTAAAGTGAAAAAAAAAAAAATTTAATGAAAGAAAAAAACGCTACCTAAAATCTGTATTTCGATTCTCCTTGCATATGTCTTTCCCTAATCAATTTTGATGATTTATTATTAATGAAAAACCTAAAAATATATGTTCCTCATGTTCCGTATTATACCATCCATAAATTTACAGCTCTTTGCAAAAGGTATCGTCATTTTTCAATCTTGTGCAAAGATTATGGTTAACACTACTTGATATCGGATCTTCATTGTTTATATGAGAGATTAGATCTCCATAAAATTTGTAGTCGGTTCTAATGTCTCTTAGTTCAAGAATTATTTATTGTTGTTCTTTTGATGATAGTTTAAAATTCTTCAAATAAATATCTAGAGTAAATTTTCCACAAAGGAGCAATTTAGAGGGTTTTCAATCATTTGGTTGAGAGAGCCCCAATGGTTGAAATATATTAATTGTGGTGTGAGTACTTCCAATTTTTCCCTGGTGGGGAAAATTCCGACATGGACCAGCTAAAGAAAAGAGGCTTTTCCCTTGCCTAGTAGGTGTCCTTTTTGTGGGCAGGTGGAAGAAGTACTGGAACATATTTTTATCCATTGTCCAAAGATTTGGGGCTTATGGACAACCTTATTTTCTCTTTCAGAAGGTGGGTGGGTTTGCCTCCCCTTGAAGAAAAAGAAACAAAATTATTGTGGGCAGCTCCTCTGTGCTTATTGTGGGCAATTTGGACAGAGAGGAACAAAGTTGTGTGAAGATGAATGTTTTTCCTTTGATAGGTTGAAAGCTTTTTTCTTAAGGTCCCTTTGTGCTTGGGCTACTATGATTCCTGATGTGGACTCTGCTTTTGTAAGATGTCTTTTGTGTATTCTTTAGCCGGGTTGGTGTTTCATTTAGCCCCTTTTGTTCTTAGCTTGTCGCCCTTCATATACTTCGTATAATGCTCCAAGGTTGCCTCGCTTGGCTTTTTCTCTTTAATATATTTCTTCTTTTGCCTATCAAAAAAAAAAAAAAAAAAATCCAATTTTTATTCATCCAAGAATATATGGAAATGAATATATTGGGTATTGAAGCTGTACAGGTTGCTAAGTTCTATGTCTGTCTTCCTAGGCTTGTAGCAAATTGTGACATCTGGTTCCGCTCTATTATGATGTTGCTTGATCTTGAGATGAGATAGAATTGATAGCCTCCCAAGTGAACCTTGGGCCAATAGACTGCAAGCTTTATAAAATCTCAAAGGTGTTATTGCTCATCTATTTAAAATGGTGGTTCTTAACCAGGCATGGCAGAAAATTGATAGCTTCTTGGATTTTCTATTTTATTCATTATTCAATTCTTTTATATTCACAAATGCATACTGCTTTTAAAATAAATGGACTCAGATCTCAAAAGAGAGAAGGGGTGGAGGTGTGGCACAAGGTTTGAGAAGGGGTTGGGAAATTTCAATATCGAGGAACAAGGCCTTGTAAACAGCTGCTTCTGCTTCCAACGTTTATCTTTATGTAGTGTCTCTATATTTTTGGAGAAGATAGTTAATTAGATGCCAATTCCTTTAGTCTACCAAATTAATTCCTGATATAAATGTAGTGTACAGAATTGACCTTCATCATCTTTCATATGCCATTCACAGGTACAATAAGTAAAATTTAAAATTCAATATGTACTGCTTTTTTTGCTATAAAATTGCACACAAACTTCAAGAACTCAGTCAATTCCAACTCTGAAGTTAATGATAAAGCCTATAAGGATATTTATTTATTTGTTGTAGCTTTCTTTTTGCTTTTTCCTGCCCTTTTGTTCTTCTTATTATTATCTGGAATTTGTGAAAGCATGTTTGATCTATCGTGGCTGCCTGCATTTGATCTCGTACATTGACTTCAATGTTTTCTCTCTCTTTGGATGCAGATGTTTCAGCTTTGGTTGTATTGATATCACATGCAGATCAAATAAATGACATTTTTTTCAGTGATGAGGGTGCTTTAGGAGGTTTTTATATGAAGCTCATATACACTGTATCTTAAATAATGGCTAGTCTATTGGTTGATATAAAAGATACATTTATTTTTTTATGAGGTTACAGGAGTTAGCCAAAATGCAGTCATCTTTGTTAAACTCAACTATATCACCAGCTTAGAAAATATACAGATGCTTGACAAGGCGCCTTTACAGGTAACTTACTTTTCATATACCTATTTGACAATAACTAGGCATTATATGAGTAAACTTCTGCGAAAAAAAGTTCATATTAAGTAATCTTTTTCATGCTTCATTTAGATTGCTTGGAGGAACCCGACACGACAAAGTCCTAATTTTTTTTCCCAAACCCCTCTGTCCTCTCCAACAAACAACTAATGGAGCATTCAAACATACATCATTGTACATTTTTATGGGCAAGTTGTTATATAAACAAAATAAAGAAAAGCGTAAAAGAAATGAAGATCATGGGAAAAGGAGGACTTGAGCATCAATTTCAGATTTTTACTAGCATTTTTCATGTATGCTTATGAGAAGTGTCTAATCTGGAAGGAAGAGGAGCAAAATGTATAGTCTCTAAAGAAGAAGACAGATTATTTAGTCTGCAAGGGGCTAAGGGGAAGTTTGGGGAGACCATAGGATGGAGGAGGGTGAACACGATTCATCGTACCTTCAACGACGGGGGAGTCGAAGAGACTCGAGACTCAACATTAGCTTGATTAGTAGCAAAAATATCAGTCAAGGTTAGAAGGACAAAATTTGCTAGTTAGTGGACAAGAAAGGTTAGTACACTGTCAAAGCCCACTATAGGCATCTTGAAGGTGATCTCTCGTGCTCTATAATCGATGCCTTACTCGAATAATTGTGTCCCCCCCAAGGTGAGTGTGCTTCATTCGGAGGTTTGTGGGGCAAGTGTTGACCATGAATCATCAATTGAAGAATAGGCTTTCGCTATAAGTAGATGCTCTTTTGTGCAAAGAGGATGAGGAAACATAGACCACTTGGCTCACCCGCCCTGGGCTAGTTTTGCCACCTCATTTCTTTGCAAGGAATGGAGTGGGTATGCCCATTCTTGGTTAAAGACTTAATGGTGGGTCAGACAACCTTCTTGTAAGGAAGAGTCAAAGTCTTATGGTGCATAACTTCCTTGTTTGTGTTGGGCAATTTGGAAGGAAAGAAACATGGTGGTCTTTGATAATGTTCTTTTTTCCCAAGAAAGGTTGAAAAACTCCTTTATAACATCCCTTACTTCTTGGACATGCCTTATCTATGACGGGGAGTACTTTATTGTAAATTTGTTAATGTGTATTCTCTAGTACTCCTGGGGTGGTAGGTTTTTGTTTTTGTCGTTTTTTGGTTCTTTTTGTATACAACTTGTATACTCTTGGGCCTGGTCTCTTTGTTACTTTCACATTGTCCACTTTACTTATCAAAAAAAAAGAAAAAAGATTAAAGATGTAAAAGGATGACACGTAAGCTTATTATGTTTGATGAGGCCAAATGTTTGCTTTTCTTGAAATTGCAAAGTAGTTTTGATCATTATCTTGGCTTTAATGCTCTGGGATATTTCTTGCAGAGTAAATAGTGATAATATATGTGGCATAGGAGGTTTCTCAACAAATATTCTGTGATCACAGGATGGTTTTGACTTATTTTGGAGTTGTTTTGGTTTACCTTGTTGGTGATTAGTCTCCTAATCCATTTAGGATTCTTTTCTATCCATTTAGGATTCTTTTCCTTCTCTCTTTAGTTCTAGTTAGATTCTAACTTTGTTTTCTTTTTTGCCCTAACATCTAGAGAATATATATGTATTTTTCCCTCCTTTGTAAATTAATGAGAATATAGAATTTTCTCTCAAACATACCCTTGCGTCTTGGTAGCTGGCTCTAGAAGAGTCTAGCTGAGCCTATTAGGTGTGCAGA
Source organism: Tetrastigma voinierianum (assembly GCA_016808115.1). NCBI lineage: Eukaryota > Viridiplantae > Streptophyta > Magnoliopsida > Vitales > Vitaceae > Tetrastigma > Tetrastigma voinierianum. Next base: position 26,827 of record JAEQBH010007989.1, on the reverse strand, counting down.
TTCTGTGAAGAATCTGGGATTATATATAGATGTTTCTGAGCCGATTTGGGGTGGGCTTTGATCTTATGCTTGGTAAAGAAAAGTTTAGGAATAATGTTCATGCAGATGTTTCTTAATAATCAAATCAATGTCCTTTTGAGGATTGCTCATGACCTTATGATAAAATAGTAGTAAGAACATTCTATAAATCTATAGTTCTAGGTTTAGTGGTTGAACAAGATTCTAGCTCTTCAGGGTCATGTTGGAATGCAAAAGCTGGGCCCTCTCCAATGTCATATTACGGGTCAAAAGAGAATGAGAAAATGAACTCATCATAAAAGAGAGAGAGAGAGAGAGAATGAGAAAATGAAGGTTTCAATCATGATGCTAAGTTATTGATATTTTTCAGAGTTGGGTTACCTTTGTATCTCACCTAAACGTATCTAATTCAGAACTAAGTGTCGGTAAGATATTTTTGTTTCCTTTTGAATGATATTTCCATTCTTTGAGTTGTTTTTTGACCTGCAGGATCAATTTGGCTTCTTGGACTAGTATAATCAATCCTTCTTTATACTTATATTTCGATAAAATGAATTGAAAAACTCATCGCATGAAGCCATAACACAGTGTATAAGATAACTCAGTGTATGTGAATTGCATCCCCTTTTCTAGGCACTCTTTAATCGATTTATTTTCCCCATCAATAAAAATTTTTTTATGTATACAAATAAATTACTGTTGCTTAATAGTAAATGGTCAACATGAACCAAATGGGCCCTACCTAGATTTCAAATATGCGTGAAGTTGATTTCCTTTTTCTTTTTTCTTTTTAAAGAAAATTTCTTGTGTCATCTTGGCAGATAGTTGGATAGCATTTCTTAATTTATTTTCTTTGTCTTTCCTTATACTCCCTTCTTCTTCTACAACGCATGGTAGTTCTTGTTAAATACTGATTAGCAGTTTATAATTTTTGTTGATTGATTGTTAACTTCTTGATAGCATTACGAGGATGCTGAGACAGCTTTTCTAGTTGATATATATGTCTCTAAAGAATGTCAGATTCTTTAAATGGAAAAATCATGGTAATATTATGTTTTAAGTGTTATTCTAAATTTAGCCTTCTTGTTTAACGGTTTCATGAATGGAGGTTTATTTCTTCTTGTTGCCAGCTAGTTTATTTAAGTTATAAGCACTGATGTATTTTGTACTGTCTAGATCGCTTCCTCGGGAAGGTCAGATGCCATTGCAAGGGCGCAACCAATCCTCTCTGGTACAGTCCACTCTCATAATTAAGAAAGCCCTTAAGGCGACATCATTTATTCAAACTTTTTCATTATATTATATATCATTTCTGAGTGAAATTGCTGTGTTTTGGCATGCAGCAATGTGTGAGAAGCTTTACAATTTTGAGGGTGAAGTGGGTGCTGGAAGGTGTGCTTTCTTCTTGGATTTATTAACCTCCTGATGTCATCCTCATTAATGTTAAATAGTATTTTCTTGATGAAATATTTTACAAAATTACTTTAACTCATGAAGGGATAATAATTCCTTCAATTGAAATTCACTTTCTGCACGAGCATTTTTGGTTTTATTGAACTTTGTGGGGCTGATATTCTAGTGGTGATGGTGATGAGAATGGTGATAGAAGCGGAGGCATCATTCAGGTGGAGTGATGTCAGTGGCTGTGGTTGTGACATGGTGTGGCCTTGCTGTGTCAATGGTGGTTGTGATGTGAGTTGTGGTTGTGTCAATAGTTGTGGTATTGGGGCATGTGGCAATGACGGCTGCAAAAGAATTGGTATAATGGGGTGTTATGGTGCTGGTGACTGCAGTGATGGTAGAGTGATTTATCCCTCCCTCCCCTCTCCCCCTCCATTTAGTTATGAAGATTTGAAGGGCCAAGCCCTTTCTCATTATCTTTAAATTCTCAATTATGAGTACCCAGTCATAGCTTGATTTTAAAATCTTTTCTTTAAACTATTCAAGCAAGTATTTGGAAAATTCTTTTTCCTGTTTGTGGCAAGTTAACTGAAATAGAGGTTGCTATGTAGTATTTGGTTTTAAAATTTGGTATTAATTTGGCTGCTCCTTTTCCATGCAGTAAAGTTAAAATGGTTAATGGGCTGTGGGGCATTCATCTTGTTGCTTCTGCAGAAGGCTATTGCTCTGGCGTGCAAGCTGGGATTCATCCATGGATTATCTATGATATTGTTTCTAATGCAGCTGAAATTCATGGTGACTACATTGTCTATACATTTCATAATTCTGTTTTGGTTGTTATACCTCATTTTTAAAGGATCATAGCTTGAAAGCATACATATAAGCATTTGGAATAATTTATGTGACTAGAACCTTCTAGGTCCCAATAAGAGGCACATGGTCCTGAGTTCGAATTCTGCCATTGATGATTCCTAAAATTTATTTGGCACTGGTTGTTATGCAGTGATTAGTACCTGAGGCTTGGGTCGCTATGAAAGGTTCCTTCGTTATCAAAAGGAAAAAAAAAGGGAAAAAAAAACTAGAGGTTGCATGTTCATTTAGCAGATTCAAAAGGTTTGGATGATACCATTGAGTATTTTTTAGATCTCTATGATGGTTGTAGAAAAGCATGAACATGTCTGTTAGTATTCTAGTGTTAAGTCATATGTAATTTAATCTTCAGTATCACTACTGTTGAGCATTTTTAAAGATCTTCTACAGTGGCTATAGAAAAGCATGGACATGTGTGTAGTATTCTTAGTGGTCGAGAAGTCATTTATAATTTGATATTTGTTAAATGACCAACTCTCCTAAAAGCTCAAGCTTGTAGGATTTTGGTTTAATATGAATATCACGTCTTTTAACACCCTCCCTCACCTTGCCCCAATTCAGGGATATTTGGCTTGTTTATTGGGATAAAATTTAAAAGTTATTATTTGGTTAATTTGAGTGTACAGTTCACCACACTCTTAACCACTATCACCCTTCATTTTTTCATTAGAAGTGTTTTTATTCATAACAATTAGGTTAAAGCTCAAATCTGGACAGGGGATAAAATGAATGACAATAAAAATGTTTTTAGAGTTAAGGAGGACAAAAATTAAATATTTTCAAGGTAACTTTAGTAAAATTAAGGAAGGAATGAGGGAATAGTTGAAATTAGAATTGGCTTTTTTCATTATTTGGGGGTTCATTTGTCACAAACATTGAGGATGGCATTGAACACAGAATATGGGATGTCTAAATGTTGAATTTCTTCAAGCCATTGGTTTCTGTTGTCTCTGATACAGTGTTGGCCTGATGGCCATATCCCAACAAACTTAAACTCATAGGAAAGTTTGCAGCTTTATATGGTATTGCAACTTGGTTAACTAGAGGCCTTGAGTTGGAGTTTCTCCTACCATTTTCTCATCACTTTATTTGTAACTAGTGCTGATTTGTCTCTCTACTTGTGATTATGAATACACATTATGGACTCATATCCTAACTTAAGCTTTTAGAAAAGTGGGCTGTATAATTGATAGTGAGTAAACATCTCTTCTATTTTTTGCCTTGGCAACGCAAATACTTTTAACTTCTCCCTATGGGTCAATATATATGCAGGGTTTTTGAGAATCATGTTCCCCAATTGTTAAGGGGTAATCTTACCAAGCAACATTTCCTGAATGCTGCTGTTCAAAATGTGGTAAAATTATTTTTTTTGGGTCATAAGTTAACTCTGTTTCAATTGCTCTCAATTGTTTGTTACCAGAAACTTCTTTTTGTGCTGAAGTTTTTGGCGTTTCTTATGTTACTTATTTTCCGGTGATGTGTGGCCTTTTCTTGTTTCAATTTTCCATACAACTTTGATTTTGTGTCTTCAATTAATAACATGATTTTAAATTTTGACCATCTGTCCACTTATTTGGCTGATATGTAACCTGAGTGATATCTTAGTAAATGTGGTTGCTTTTCAAATTTCAGATCTAACCAATTTCAAAAATGAGATTGGCCTTTCACAATTGATGATGTTTGACTTTCAAAATGATGTGGGAGAACAGTTTGAAACAGAAACTATGATTAGTTAGAATATGTATGCATGATAATCAGTGTTTTCATGTTGGTACCTTAATTTGGCAATCTAAGGTTGTAAGATTGTGTACTAATTTATTTGAATAGTGGGAAAATATCTGGAATTAATGCATCATTATGTTACTGGATTTCGAAATATATGTTGATCTGTATCTGCTTCTTGATACCTAAATTTTCTCCTTATGATCATGAATGACTAATGGATTTTTGTTCAAATTTCAGGGGAGCATATTGGATATGGCTAAATCACTTCCATTTCCTCTTCCACTTTTGGCAGTTGCTCATCAACAACTTATTTCTGGTGCTACTCTAAATGCAGTACACATCCCCTAAATCATGCTTGGCATTTGGCATTTGCCAAATGCTTGGTAGCAACCTCATTCCTATTTACCTGCTTTGTATGTTTCCTTTTCAGGTTCTTCATATGGTCATGGACATAATGATGCTACTTTGATCAAGGTTATTCTAATGCAGTTTTAAGCATGAAAGTTTGTTTGGGTGGCATCATTGCTTGCTTTCTGGTCATGTTATATAAGAAAATTATTTTAACTGATGCTATGTTTGATCTTGACTTTGGTTTATTTTGTGTTGCATCCATCAAACTATTATTTTCAGGTGGCAGAATATATTTGGAGTGAATCTCACTGCTGCAGCCAATGCAGACATCCCTACAGCCCTCAGGAACTGGGAAATCAAATTAAAACCAAATCAAATACTGTGAAGCAATTGGTTTCATTGGTCTTGGGCAATGGGGTTTGGGATGGCAACAACCCTTCTAAAATCGAACTACTGTGTCCTTGGTTTTGATGTAATACATCCCTTTCATTTGTTACTGCACATTGTTTTAAATAAAAATACCTTTAAAAGTCATGATCTATGTGTTATCCTTTTGGATGGCAGGTATGTCGCCAACACTAATCAGATTTGCCAATGCTGGTGGGTCAGTTGCGGAGTCTCCAGCAGAAGCATCCAAAGGTAATCCATGATGGTCTTGCCTAAAGATTTGAAAGAATATATAACTGAAAGATTTTAACTTATAGAAAATCTTGAACTTGTGTTTTTCCCTTGCAGTTTCCATAGCAAACCAAAATAATATTGTTAAACGACCAACTCTCCTAAAAGTTCAAGCTTGTTGGATTTTGGTTTAGGGTGTGTTTGGGATAACTTATCTACAACTTATTTGAGCTCATCTTCTCATATAAGTATTTTTGATAAAAATTGTAGATGTTTGGAAGAGCTTATAAAAATAGCGCATGGCCCATACCGATAAGTCATTTTTAGGAGTTTTGGACATATTTAGTTTTTTTTTTGAAATTTCTAAAATAGTTTGAAAAGTAAGTAATGCCTAAACTGGTCATGAACAATAATGTTGCGATCCCGTTAATTTATAACCCCATTAACTAAATTTTTAAAAATATTTGTAATGCTCTGATCGATAGCTGCGGCATTAAGCGAAAAAAATTTCAATGCCCCTGTTGAATTACGGCATTCTTTGTTCATGCGTAGTTTGGGCGTGTTTTTCGTTTAACTAACCACAATATTTTAAATTAAATACGTCAAAAGCTCCATTTTTAGCTAATTTCAATAAGCTTTATGGAGAATCTTATATGGAATACTAAAACTGGTCATCTTAATGACAAAAATGTTCTTTTGAATAATAATGAAAAAAATAGAAAACAACTTCCAAAAAATTATGTAAAAAATAGGTAAAATTTTTGAAATTTTATATAAAAATAGGAAAAATTCTGAAAAATAATGAAATAAATTCCAAAAAATGGGTAAATTTTTTAAAAATATGTAAAAAATAGGAAAAAAATTCTGACATATAGTGAATGAAAAAATCCATGATGATGAGGAAGAATGATATTGATGATGATTTTTTTGATTTAGAATTTGATGCAGATCCATGAGTGTTTATTTTGTTTTGGAACTTAGAATTATTGTGATGTTGGGAAGCACTAATGGTGTTTGTTATTTTGTTTTGAAAATGCTTGTGATGATGAGAAACACTAGTGATGTTTGATTTTTATGTTTGATGTCATTTCCTTTATCGTATTTTATTATTAGATAAAAATTATAAACAATATTTAGTGAGATATATAACTTTTATTTATATTAGATATGATGCACATCACTTAAAAAGCCCGCACGCCTCGAAATTCATGCCTTTGCCCCTCGAGGCTTTAGTATTTGTGCTCCTTGCTCCTTAATTAACTATGACTTCATGGTATATCACGTTTCGATTTATAGTAAGCATCCAAATTAAAGATTTTAATGAAGAAAAAAACCTTGAATATTTTAGTTTTTATAATCTCTTTGATGCATATGAAATAAAAGTGAAGAGGAGAATATGATTTATTAGTTATTTTATCTTTGGAGATTATAGGTGAATGATAAATGTTTTCAATATATAGTGAATCTTTACTTTATTTTTAATTTTTGATCACGGTTTCATGATATATATATATATATATATATATATATATATATACTATATATATATATATAATATTATTCTTAGTTTTTAGTTTTTATTTATTTTTTAAATTATGACAAGTATTTATTCAAACAATTTAATTTTATAAGTGCTTATGGCGGTCATTTCGGCAATTTCGGCTATTATAAGTGTTTGTGTAATGTGCATCCAAACACCGCCCAAATGATGCATAAACTCTTTTAAAATATGCATCCAAACGCAATATGTACTTATGACATAAGCTCTCATCTAATAAGCTCTTATAAAATAAGTGCTTAATTAAGCTATTTACCCAAACATGGCCTTAATATGAATATCATGCCTTTAATACCCTCCATCATGTGTAGCCCCATTCCCGCATGTGGAGAGTCAAATAAACCAAATGGAATCCTCTATGGACTTTCAAATTAACAAATGGGGAATAAATTGCAAAGAGTTGGCTTGAACTCAGGACCTCGGTCAAACAGGAGGCTACGTCTGTGATAAGCGACCAACTCTTCTAAAAGCTCAAGCTTGTAGGATTTGAGTTTAATATGAATATCATGCCTTTAATAAATATAACTAGAGATTTTTTCTTTTTCCTTTTTTTTGTTTCTTCTGCAATTGCTTTTCAGGGTCCCTGTAATAGAGTAATTATGGCTATTAGAATGGAAAGGAAGGGTAAATACCCACCAAATTTCCCTGCACTTCCTTTTAAATTGACAACCATGGTAGTGACTTTGGAGCCATATCAAACTATAGATAGATGCAATCCTTTTATTGTTCATATGACCAATCGAGTTAGCCATGTTACACTTGAGATTCTGAATGATCATTTGTCGTTGAAACCTACAAAAAGCTGATGATCTTCAAAGTTTAGTAGTATATTTGTTAGAAATCATTAACTTAGTATTGCTGTATATATTTCAATCACTTAAGGGTGAATTTTGAGTAACATGTTCATATTTTGGTTAGGAGCTCTAGGGTGCTTCTACCTATTCAGCTACCAACATTTCCAAACATTCAAGCTTTTAGGATATGATTTCAGCGTATGTCACACTAGCAACCTTTCTCAATTTTGACCTCATATTTGATGGCGAAGTTGTAGCCACAGATTAAAGAAAATGGATAGGGAAATAGGCTTTCAGAGCTCTAGTTGACCATTGTTCTAATATAATGTTAAGCTACCAACTTTCCTAAATGCTTTAGTTATTATGCTGACATTTTTATTTTTTTTTTAAATTGAGAAAATAACTGTTTATGGATTTGAAATTTAAGTAGAAGTAGAATGAAATATCCTTTTGAAATCACAAGGATGATAAAGGGATAATAATTGCAGCAAAAGAAACTAAGGCAACAAGTATGGAATGAGGCAATACAACGATGTATCACCTCAAGGGGATGAAAAAAATCCCCCCCCAGAGGAATCCATCTGCTTGGCTCCAGGTTTAGCTAAATAATCAGCAATCTTGTTAGCCAAGAGACTGATCAAGCCAAGCTGCTCATTAAATTTTATTAATTGACGAGGGCTACGCGTGGGAACCAAAAACACAAGATTTCGCCGAGGATTCAAGTAAGGAGTTTGGGAAATCAAAGGTTTCGGGTTTAGGAAGTGTTCACGGGGACCGTGGGTTTCTTCTACGATCGAGAATAGAATTCTTTCTACTTTGGTTTGTTTTCAGCTCTAAGGACTGTTTGGTTGTGTTTTTTTGCCCTAAGGGGCTGTTTGGCAAAATTTTTGGGTTGTGAGAATGCTGCCCTGTTTTGACCCCTATGGAACATGTAGATTTTAGGACTGATTTTCAGTTGGGAAAAAGAGGGAATTTGGAGTAGTGTTCTCATGGAAATCATAGCTGCATCTGTAAACTAGATGTAGGCTTTTGAATCATTCATATTGGACCTCTATAGCTTAAGTTATGGTCCATTTTTCGGGATGCCATAGGCTGCCCTGTTTTGACCCTATAAACGTTCAGATTTTGGGGATGGTTACCGGTTGGGAAAAGAGGAATTTGGACTAGTGTTCTTCATAGAAATTATAGCTGCATATGTAAACTTGATGTAGGATTTTGAATCACCCAAATTAGACCTCTATAACTCAAGTTATGGTCCATTTTTTGGGACTACCACAGACTGCCATATTTTGACCCTATACACTGTCAAATTTTTGGGACTGATTTTCGGTTGGGAAAAAAAAGGAAATTTAGACTAGTGTCCTTCATGAAAATTGTAGTTGCATCAGTGAACTTGATGTTAGGCTCAAGTTACATTAGTGTCCTTTGGAAATTGTAGTTGCATAAGTGAACTTGATGTTAGGCTCAAGTTAAGGACACTAGTCCAAATTCCTCTTTTCCCAATCAATCGATCCTAAGTCAGGCGGTGTATAAAGGTCAAGGCTCAGAGAGCTTGGGTGTGGCAGTCCCCGAGAAAATGGATCATAACAAGCTGGGGTTCAATTTAGGTATTCAAAAATCAGAATCTCAGTGCGGCTATAATTTCACATCGCACTAAGTCAAAATTCCTTCTTTCCCCAACGAATCGTCTAAGCCCGGCGTTCATGAGGTCAAGCTGATGCAGCCTGTGGCAGTCCCAGAAAATGGACCATATTGAGCTTTATAAAGATCTAATTTTGGTGATTCAAGCATGCATCGAAGCTACGGGAATGCGACTATGATTCCATGAAACACTAGTCCCAAATTCTCTCTTTTAAAAGTGAAAATTGGTCCCAAAATCTGGAGGTTCCCGTAGGGTCAAAGCTGAGACATGTCTCCTGGCCCAAAATACATGGCACTTAAGCTGAAAACCAAATCAAACAGCCCCTTAGAAGACAAGAAACACAACCAAACAGCCCTTGGGAGTGGAAAATAAATCAAAGTATAGGAAGTATCCTACCTCTTGGAGCGTAGAAGAAACTCTAGAAGTCGTGGACACTTCTAAAGCCGAAACCTTTGATTTTCTGAGACTCTTTGCTTCCAGTCTCTGCAATCATGTTTTTGGAGTACCCTGCAATCATTTCGTCAGTAAATGAAGCTTTCGTTCTTGGCTCGACCAAAAGAAGACTCCGTAGATCGAAAAGAGAAGTTTGGATTTCTTTCTTTTCTCTCCTTTAAAAACTCTCTCGTGCACAGCCCGAGAAAATGGGCTCCCTCTTAATTCTTTTGTTCAGCAATGCTTAAGTTAGACATATAACCGCGGTAGCGCCTCGTCTCCACTACACATTCGGATTCATTTCTGTCCCGAAATAATTTATTTTATGCCGGTTCCGATTTAATTTTCTTAAATGAACTTTGCACATTTTATTTTCCACTTCGAGATTTTTTCTCAAAAATCCGTTTTTAATCACCAGATTTTAAGCGTCAAGAAAATTGTTAAAATCCGATTGTTTCGGAATTCAATGAAATTCGTATTGGTAACTAGATTTCACGAGGCAGATCAACGGTGAGGTTAGTTTAGATCGTCAGGATCTACCGTTCGGGTTTGCATTTGTCTTATAACAACAATTTCTTTGTTTTGCCATTTTTCAGAAAATTTCAAATTTACCCGGGTTTTACACAAAATGTTACTGGTGTTCATCAAAGACAATCTTTCCTGTGTACTAACTTCTACAAGTAGTTTATGAGTTTCCTCGGTTGTTGTACCTTTTTATAATAGATACAATGCAAGAGAGGAAGATGGTAATGCTACTCCTTTCCAAATTTTATCGGCTTTGCCAAAACATAATCATGTTCGGATCGTACTCTTAAACTCATTCTTTTGGTTATATAAGATAAATACTTGCATTAAGCTTTCTTTAAACTCATTTTGCACTAAACTCGATATTTTAAACGGTTCCTTTAGCTTTATCGGTTCGGAAACATGTATTCTTTCAGATGTAGATGCGCTTGTAATCATGGTCACAAATGAAGCTCAAGCTGAAAGTGTTCTATTTGGAGATCTTGGTGCAGTGAAAGGTAGTTTCAGCATCCCTTCTCCATTTTGACTTCTCTATTTTTGTACTGTATTTTTAATTGACCATTTCCATGTTCTTATAGCCCTTCCATGCGGGGCATCTATTATCCTTTCATCCACTGTTTCTCCGGGATTTGTGATCCAGCTTGAACGCCGACTGAAAAGTAAGAACTCGTATATTTGGTATTGCTATTCTTTGTTTAGCAATTTAAGCAATGGTTCTGATTGGTGGACTAGATTTGAAATTCACGTGTCTTATTTTTTGTTATTCAATGTTTTTTGGTAGATTAAATTCTACAATTTATAAGTACTTCTGTAGCTTGCTTTGAGATAGTTTAATACTTTATAAGTTCTCATCCACTGTTGTACAAAATCACCTAACACTACTGTTGTTGGTGCCATAGTGATTATTATAATCCTTTTTTTTTCTTGTGTTAGAAAATCTGAATACATTGTTAAAGTCGGTGAGAATGAAAAATTCTTGAGGGGTTCAAGTATCATTGATAATTTTAAAATGTTTATGACATCTAATCTAAGTTAATCTTAAATCTTTTTAGATATTATATATGGTTAGTCTATTGTTATATGCTGGCTTATCGTATGATCAGTTGTGTCAGTTGAAAGCATAATTGGTTAATATTTGATGCTTATAGTCTATTTCTCATTGGCATGTGAACTAGATGTGTAACCTGACTTACTAGGAGTTAACTGAAATTTGCAGAATGGATTACAGCCATTAGTCTAAACATATAGTTTATGCACCATAATGCTATTTCCTTTTTTGTCTTTTTGAATTTAATGCTTGTAATGAAGTATAGAAGGGGAGGGCTGAAGTGTCAGAAGCTTCCTATTCTTATATTATTTTCATAGGATAGAGGTTTCTTTGCAAGCTTTCTTTGCAGAATGTCAAGGATAGAGGTTTTCGGTAAAGAGCATGTACAAAGGTGTTGATGTTTCCCCTGCCTTCGTTTTTCCTCACCGGATAGTTTGGAATCCAGTTGTTCCCCCAAAAATTGGAGTTTTTGCTTGGGAAGCTGCTTGGGGCAAAGTTCTCACTTTGGACCTTTAAAAGCGTAGTTTTGTCTTTTGCAAGCAGATGTTTTTTATGTGTGAAGGAAGGAGACCATAGACCATCTTCGATCCATTGCAAATTCATTTCGAAATGCTATGGGATCTTTTTTTGTCAATTGTCGAATTAGTTTGGGTCTTCCCACATTGGAGTCCTCCTCTTCTAGCGGCAAGGGTGAGTGTGGGTAAAGCGCGAGAAAAATGCGGTTTGCGACCCGTGCCTTTTACGGAATCTATGAGCGAGCAAGGAATCGATGGTGTTTGAGAGCGAGGTCCCCTCGCCCCGAAAAATTAAAGTTAATTTTGTTTCAATTTGTGGACTTGGGATAATTTGTTTAGTGGTGATTACATTCTGTTATAGACTTTTTTACTTGGTTGGGGAGTAGGTAGTTTTCTGGTGGTTTCTTGTTTTCTTTGCTGTCGGTGTTTTGGTTCCCTTTTGTTCACGACCTGTGTACTTTTGGGTTCTTTTGTTATCTATATAAATTTGCTTTTTATCGATAAAAAAAAAATATTATTTTCATAGGATCTTACTTTTTATTTTTCTTTACTTTAATTTATTTTTCTGGTTTTGGTTCTTATGAGTTGATCTACTCCGTGTTGTTATGCTTTTATTTATTTTTTTGAGTTTACAATGCTGTTCATACAATAACCCACCTAAATGGCACAGATGAAAACAAGAATTTGAAATTGGTGGATGCTCCTGTTTCTGGTGGTGTCAAGAGGGCATCCTTGGGAACCCTTACGGTATACATATCTAGCTTGTTCTTCTTCAGTTTTAAGCTACACTTCCTCTTTTAACCAAAATGGATCTCATTGATTCTGGTGAATTAGCATTTCACTAAAGTAAAATATTTCTTTTTTGAATACATTGCTTCAGGTCTGAGATGGAAGCTCTTACATCTCGGGTTCAGTTCTATCAGAGTAACAAATGCGTTGGATAAAGATCAAAATGATTATCTTTGTTGTTGTTAAGTTGATTTTAGGAATCCTTTCTTTCTTTCCTTTTCTGTTTAGTCTTCTAATTAGAACTCTAATTTTTGTTTCCCTCCTTTGCTCTAACACTTAAGAGTATAAATATGTATGTTCCTCATTTTGTTAGTGTGAAAATCAAAGAGTTATTTTCTCTTCACTGGGTTCGTATTATTTCAGTGATTAATTACCTTATCTTATCCTTGGGTATGTCTTATGAACAGCTCTAAGTGAGAAACTCTACATTATCAAGAGGAGGTTGGCATGGGTCTGGAGAGAGTACTTGTGATTTTATCCATGTCTCTTCATTTATGGTATTATCTTTCATAGGTGCCATGCCCTCTAGGAAAATTTGTGAATATATAATGTATTTTAACTATTATGTTTTTGATTTTCTATTAATTGCCTTTTCATCTATATTTCTTCTCCAGTGCTGTAAAGATGGTCAACCAACTGCTGGCGGGAGTGCATATAGCAGCATCAGCAGAAGCAATGGCAATTGGTGCTCGATTGGGTCTTAATACAAGAAAGTTATTTGATTTCATCACAAATAGTGGGGGTACATCTTGGTATGTTTAATGCTCACTGCAATGCAGGGATGTTTCTATTCTTTTCATTATTTTTATTTGACTGAATAATTTTTTCCAAAATCTTATTCTGCTTCTAATTCCGCAATCTCTTTAATTTTGATAGTTGGGATTTTGATTTTCTTAGAAACCTTGGTTACCAGCTAGGTAGCATCTTGGTTGTGCGAGAGATGTAGGGGTGAAGCCTTACTTCATGTGAACTCAATTCCCTTTTTGAAATCTGCTACTCATTCTCTTTATAATGGTTTTTGAAGCAATTGCTTCTGGTTTGTTCCAATGGATTTGGATGGTAGCATCAAGTTAAGACAATCTTGCTACCCAAATTACCTATCAAAAAAGAAAAAAAATTGCTATTCAAGTTACCACCATAAAAGTGAACTTATCTAATTGTGTACTTTGGTTTCTTAGGTCAAATGGAAATTTCAATTTTATGTCTGGTTATTCATCTTCTGAAGACTTAAAGAACAATGGAAGTAATTTATTAATCGATCTACTATTGGAATTGTAATATTTTTCACATGAGGAGCTAATTCGATAACCTGAAGAAGTGAAAAGAAAAATGTTGTGGCTGGATCTAATGTCGAGTTAGATTTCTTCTTATGATTCATGTGCTTGTGAAAGAATATGTATACACTATCTCAGGAATAAGCTCATGTTCTGTGGTAATTGGGCTGCTAAATGTATTTCTAGTAGTCCAATATTTTATGGACATGCTAGACATATTAAAATGGATTTCACCTCATTCATGAAGTAGTGATGAAAGGTGGCATGGTTACTTTTGCCATATCAGGTTTCCAACTAGTGGAAATATTTACTCGGGTAGTGCTACAAGTTTAATGATGGTTATTGTCAGACATTGTATATATATTTTTGCTTTATATTCTTTATTTTTAATATATCCATCTGTCTACTACTTATCAAATATATATATATAGAAAACCATCTCTCCTTTTTCCACACCCTTAAAATAAATCTGAGATCAAATTTACATGCTCAAAGAAATGCTGTGTCTTATATAGTAATTGGTTTTTGTGTTATATGGCGTTCTCTGTTTTTATTTCAATTTTCATGAGTGGAATATGCTTCTGTTACAGGATGTTTCAGGATCGTACTCCGCACATGTTGGATAATGATTATACACCACACTCTGCACTGAATGTCTTTGTGAAGGTTTGAGTTAGACTGACATACTTGATTGCTTTTTCTTTCTTTTTTTATCAGAATGAAAAATTCTTTGATCATTGTCTGGCTATTTGACTATGGTTATGTTGTCCACAGGAGCATTGTTTCTCATGAATCATCCTATAAAGTTCCACTCATGCTTTCTACTGTTGCACAGCTTTTCATGTCAGGTATTTTAAACTGGATGAAGATAATCATTTTCTTACTCAATTATATGGTCTTCTATCTGCATTGTAGCCTGTGGAGACACATGAATTTGAGTAGGAGAGAATAGAGAACAAATATTGAATCATGTTGCTGATTTTAACATATTGTTTGAATGTGACTGATTACCTTTCTTATTATCCTCTGAACTTCATGTTTATCTTCTTATGAATCAATTTATAAGATTTAAACAAATTTCATTTCTAGATCATGAAACTTCCCCTGCATTTTTTTCTCATTACTTTATCTAACCGCAACAAGCTTCTATTTTCTCCTCCTCTCTCTCTTTTAATTTATTCTTATGTCAATTATATAATCTGGTTTGTACCAAACTGATTTGCCACTTGAACGCTCCTGATCATGTCTGACCAATGGTTGCCTTGACACAGAAAATACAGAGATATACTCGTTTGCCCTTTTTTTCTTAAATACCTCTGCATGATTTTCTTAACTAATTTATGTGCTATCATATTCCAAATTCAAAGGTTTTCATGAATCCCCATGAAGTTTTCCTTGGACCAGATCTACTAGAACCACCCTTAGTGATTTTTCTAGCCATCAATCTATTGTTTTCAGTAACATCTATTGTTTCCAAACTAAAATAGTTTTGAATTGATTTCTGTGAAGTGTTTTTGATTTCCATTTGGGGAAAAAAAATTATCTTGGACCTATTAAGGGTGTACTTCTTGGTTTTAGTCTACTTTTTTTTTTTTTTTAAGAAAAATGAAAAAGAAAAAGGAGAAATAATCTTGACTTCCTTTACCTCTAGATTCCACAAAGTTTGATGTGAGAGAGAGAGCGAGAGAGATGGAAAAACCTTAGGGTCTCCGCTGACTTCAATTTCTGTTGCCTACATAAGAAAATCGTTGTCTGTATCAATCTATATGCAGGGGCTCCCTCGTGCCTTTGTTGCTGTTACTCCTAAGAAATGTTTCATGATATTATTTGCAGGTTCTGCCGCTGGTTGGAAGTCGGTATGATGATGCTGCTGTGGTTAAGGTATGGACACAGGATATCCATATTATTTTGTTGGGACAAAAATTGTTCATTCAACACAGAAAGGGGCATCGTTTAGATCTAACAGATAATTTCAGTAATTCAAGTGCCTTTTCATCAATATGGTGAGACCATATTACAGTAATGGAGCATTTGGAGGCAGATGGTAGCAGAGAAAATTTCGTAACTATTTTTCACCAATGTTCATCCACAAGATTCTGCAAGATTTGCCTTTTGTTTTCATCTAATTTTTCTTATTCAACCTCTTCAGAGCCTTCTGCCCTGATGGTTTATTTTTCCGTTTTTTCTTTTAAGATCTCTTCAAGCTGCTACCTTGGGTTACAGTTTTAGTCATGTCTGCCTCTCCCTTTCGCCCCTGTTGCTGAAGAGTCTGACTACCCTCAATGTTTCAAATTCTTTCTTCCTTTACTACATATTTCATGATAGGTGATTTATGTTTATTGGAATTACCATGTTTGTTAGTTTTAGCTAAACTCACTTAAAGAGTTTCATGTGGCTTGCCATGTAGCGTCCTCTTACTGTACAATGTAGCAAAATTTGTTATTAAAGGAAATTAGATCTGGCATTATCTCTTTTCACCAGAGAGGATTATTTTGTTCACAAATCTAGACATTAGCAATGTTTTAGAGTAATAGCTGAGTTTCCATTTCAGTGATGCCTTCTTGGTTATCTTGACTAATATAGGATACGTATTAATGTAAATCCCTTTTGTTTCCTCTTCTCCTTTGATGCTATCACCTACGGTGGAATATGCGATATGGTTGCAATTTGCAAAAGGTGGTAATGATTGAAAAATTGGACCTGGGTCTAATTGCAATTTTTCTAAATACCCTCCACAGGTTTATGAAACAATAACTGGTGTTAAAGTTGAAACAAGCTGCCTGTTGTTAAGAAGGAGGAAGTTCTTTGTTCTCTTCCACCTGAATGGCCATCAGATCCCATTGATGACATACATGCACTGGATCAAAGCAATTTGAAAACTTTGATTGTCCTGGACGATGATCCGACTGGAACCCAGACTGTTCATGATATTGAAGTTTTAACAGAATGGTGAGAATCCTGCAACTTGTTTGTTTCATGCTTTGCAAGGAAAATGGTCTGTACATTTTTACTTATTGTTAATGGACCTAATATGCTTTATTGTTCTGTGGTTGAGCTTCCTTGTTTTCTTCATATGCAATTGCAAATTTTATTCCTCGATAATTTCTTATCTTGTTCTATAAACGAGAGCATATGTAGGAAATTTTCTTTGAGAACTTCCAGAAGGTGAATTTCTGATTGCTTATGTTGTATATTATCTGTTACAGGAATGTTGAACCTCTTGTTGAACAATTCAGAAAAAGGCCTAAATGCTTCTTCATTTTAACTAATTCCCGGGCATTGACTTCAGAGAAGGTAAAGAGAGTTTTTCTTTGAACCCATACAATCTTTGGTTCTCAAGAACTGTTTCCTACTCCAATAAAACAAGATATCCATGTTCAGAAATTTAGGTTTGTTTCTATGGAAGGTCTCTGTACTGTTTGCTTATTTGAGGATTGTGTTCCTGATTAGAAGTTTGACTTTGTATAGGCCACTGCATTGATTAAAGATATCTGTACAAACCTACGTAATGCAGCAAACTCAGTGGGTAATATTGATTATACTGTTGTTCTAAGAGGAGACTCAACATTACGTGGTCATTTTCCAGAGGCAAGCACATTGAATTTCAAAATTCTTATGATTGTAGAAGTTGGAACTTAATCTTTAACCCACACCATGACACGTAGTTTCCTAATTATCCAGGAGGCAGATGCAGCAGTTTCAGTACTAGGTGAAATGGATGCATGGATCATTTGTCCATTTTTTCTGCAAGGAGGCCGATATACCATTGATGACATACACTATGTTGCAGATTCTGACTGGTAATTGGTTTTATCTCTATTTATTTATTTATTTTCCTGTTGAATAATGTTGAATCTTGATTTGACAGTTAATACTGAAACTTTGTGGTTTGGTGTCAATAGTCTTGTTCCTGCTGGGGACACAGAGTTTGCTAAAGATGCTTCTTTTGGCTATAAATCTTCAAACCTTCGTGAGGTATATGCAGTCTTTATGTTATCTTTAAAGACATGGAATTTGGATAGATCTCAAATGGTGTTAAATCTAATTGTTATTTGTAACTTTCTTCATCTGAATCTCAGTGGGTAGAGGAGAAAACATTAGGTCACATACCAGCCAGCAGTGTTACATCTATTTCTATCCAACTTTTAAGGAAAGGTGGGCCTGATGCTGTTTGCATGCGTCTTTGTTCTTTGGAGAAGGTATAAATGATATATCTATCTATGGTGCATATTTTTCACTTATTTCTTTACCTTTATACTTGTCTAGACTCTAACTATATATAAAAGAAGATATGTTGAATTCCTTTTCTGCATTTGGGATTTTTTATGCTTATGAGATTCCTGTGGAACCCTGCTTCGAGGGTGTGTGATTCATGGATTTAAGTTATTATTTTGATGTAGAGGCCTTAATGTTGTAGAAATGCTACTTTAATTATTTTTCCCTCTTTTCTTTCTTTATAAGATGAGAACCTATGCCTTTATGATGTAAGATAAAAGGAAAAGTTTTGTGCAAGAAGATAATGAAGTAAAAATCTTTGGCTTCCCACCACGAAAATTAAAGTAGTCATACGGTCTTCTTCTTAAATAATTTTAAGCATTTTCTTTTAGCCAATCCATTTAGCTTTCTAGTCTGTCAATCTGGGCTACCATTAAAAAACGTATTACCTACCTAACCAAGGTGAACAATCCTCTGCAGCTAATGGATAATATATCCATTCCACAAGTCATTGTGAAGACAACTGTTGCTAAATCCAACTGTTGCTAAATCCCCCTCCACCAGGGTATTTAGCCATGACCCTTTTTCTCGCCTCTTTGAATCCTCAAAGAGACAGTTAGCATTGTTTTCAACTGCCTTCAGGTCTACACATCTTGGATTAAAATTGAGATAATCACTATACAGATCAAATACAATGAAATTTCCAAAGGATCAAATATGATTTCGATCTTAGAAGCAGTGTTCGGATTCACAACTGTTTCTAAATGATTGTCCTAATAGTTTTCCTTTTAGTATAAACAAATACTATTGAAGTACCAGACATAATTAACGTATAAGTGCTTACGAAATGGTGGCCAGATCCTTTCCAGTGCAACCCCGAAAAAAGGTGCTTGTGACACAAAGTTCAAAGTGTTTGCTCGGTCAGGAGTCTTCAAGATGGCCAACACTAGTCCTTACATTGCTACCAGCTCTATCAAATGTGTCTTATATTTGGAAGTGAAGAATTGCCAGACCTTTTATTTCTTCATTGCCTTGTTTGGATTTGTGTTGTGGATGCTTTCTTTTTCTCAGGTCTTCCTTGGGCAACCCCCAAGAACATCTCTAGTTGTTATTACTTTAACGACAACTTTTGGCATGGAGGAGTGTATAGTTTTTCTATGTTTTTATTTTTTATTTTTCTTCTTCTGTGAGCTCTCTCTAAATCTAAGGAGTGGGTGTCATCAGAAACCAAGAGTTAGTTGAGCATTCCTTTTTGAGGGACACCATCTCCTTGTTGGTTCATTGTTTAGCTTGTTGTCGTAAGGCATTTCTCCAATATGTTGTTTTCTATCACATTTTTAGTTGCATTTCAACACTTGGTGCATCACTTGTGCTATGGTTTGTTTGATGAATCAGGGTTCAACATGTATAGTTAATGCAGCTAGTGAAAGAGACATGGCTGTATTTGCAGCTGGAATGATCCAGGTAAATCTCTTGCTTTGGTATATCTTTTGTTATGCCCAGAGAAATGTTAGAAAGTTCTTTTCATGAGCTTATATTAAAATAACAGGCAGAAAGGAAGGGAAAGCATTTCCTATGTCGCACTGCTGCTAGTTTTGTTTCAGCTCGAATTGGCATTATCCCAAAAGCTCCAATATTGCCTAAAGATTTAGGAATAAACAAGAGAAGAATAAAGCCCGGACTCATAGTTGTGGGGATCCTTATGTTCCAAAAACCAACCAGCAATTGAGTGTAGTTTGTTTAAATATCCTCTTATAACCTTGTTTAATTGTCTTCCCAAATGTATTGATATTATTTTATACAGTTATTTCAATATCATTTTCATTTTTCCACAGGTTGAAGAGCTTAAATTACAATGTGGTCAGATCTTAAAAAGCATTGAGGTTATCCAAATTCTTAATCTCTATCTGCTGTGGTTTTAAATATCTGATTGTTGCATATCAGTTTCTATTTGAGCCCCCACTATTTATGATTTTCAAATGTTATCATTAACAGAAGGGATCTGATTTTTCCTTCCATTATGGACAGATATCTGTTGATAAACTTGCAATGAAGTCATTAGAAGAGAGGGAGGAGGAAATCAAGCGAGCAGCAGAGATGGCAGATGTTTTCCTGAGGGCTTCTAAAGACACTCTTATAATGACCAGCCGAGAGCTCATCACAGGAAAATGTTAGTGTTTTCTTCTCTTATCTTGTGGTTTTGTGCATGATAATCATTGTAATTCAACATATATGGCAACCTACATATCCAAGGCCTCCAATGGCTTGTGAAGCTTTTATATTAAAAATGTTGGAACTTGTTAAATCTCTTACATTTAGCACTTGATAAGATTATTGCTGATCTTCTTCACTATAAACCTGATGAAGAAAAATAGTACAAGTACATAGTTTTAGGAAATGAAAGCTATTCTACCTTCTCCTCCAAATGACTAGCTTTTCCTCTTGACAGCTCCTTCTGAGAGTTTGGAGATCAATTTCAAAGTGAGCTCTGCTCTGGTGGAAATTGTTAGGCGGATAACTACAAGACCTCGATATATTCTTGCTAAGGTACTTCTGTTTGCTTTCCAGAGTGTTGTTTCCTTTCCACTGTTACACTAGAGCTAACATCCCTCGAATTCTTCTGTTTTGTCATTATTTTATTCCTTGGGGAAACCAAAATAGTGACATAATTTGTTGTGCTCTGTTTCTTGGCTTGTTTTGAGATATAACACTACGTGCATGGGATCCTCAATCGCTTGCACTATTCCCTTTTTCAATTTATTATTCTAAGGCTATAAACTGAAAGTATGTTGGTTTGATATACATTTTATTCTACTACTCAGCAGGTCAAGCTTTCGGGTCAATTATTAACTTAAAGACACATCTAGTTTAAACCTCACTGTTCGTTTGTTCCGTGTTTCTTGTCCCGTATACAAATGGAATGAGTCTGCTTCTGAGACAGAGTGTTAAGACTATATGCCTAAGTTTGTCAGCTTAATTTGCATTATTGAATTATTGACTCATTACCTGTCAACTTAAGCTTTCTGCCAATTGTCGTTGTGTTTCACAAAAATACTAACCTTCAAAGCAGATTTTGTGGATTAGAATAATCTTTAAGGTATTAAATAAATAATATCATTCGAATGCTTTTTTTCTTCGCTTTCTTTTTTTATAATTTAAGAAAAGATCAATATTTAAGGCCCCAATTGCACTGTCTCAACCGGTGATGTCATGTACTTTCAATAAATTCTTAAGAAACTGCCCTGAAATTGTATTTTTAAAATTTCCCTGATAAAAATTTATTATTTTTATTTTTTTTTTTCTCCTGTTTTTAACTACTTTTGTGCTTTTATTCAATTTAATGCCTTATCTGAACTGAATTCTCTGTTTTTGGTCCTAAGAGAATCTTAGTGATTGTATGCCTCTTTATTTCCAAAAAAAAGGTTATTGTAGCTTTTATTTGTGTTATCTGTCACTTTATACCCTACATAAGCCTGTCTTATAGCTTTTATAGGTGTGTGACTCACATAATTTTTGCTATGTTCTTCTGGTGTTTAGTATATCTATATGAGAAGTTCTGCTTTTTTTTAATAACCTACACCCAAGTGAAAAGTATATGTATCTCTAGACTTACCAATGACTTTGCATAGGGTGGAATCACATCATCTGACCTTGCTACAAAAGCTCTAGAAGCTAAATGTGCTAAAGTAGTTGGAGCAGAAGCCCTTGCTGGTGTTCCTTTGGCAGCTAGGCCCAGTAGACATCCAGGAGTTCCATATATTGTTTTCCCAGGTAAACCTTGAGATTA
This sequence comes from Tetrastigma voinierianum, assembly GCA_016808115.1. Classification (NCBI taxonomy): domain Eukaryota; kingdom Viridiplantae; phylum Streptophyta; class Magnoliopsida; order Vitales; family Vitaceae; genus Tetrastigma; species Tetrastigma voinierianum. The sequence goes on along the minus strand of JAEQBH010007989.1, from coordinate 5,265 downwards.
TATTGATGCGCGTAATCAATGTTTTATATAGTTTCTATAATGGGCATTTGATTATCAAACTGCACATTTTTTAGGTAATGTTGGTGACATTAGAGCACTGGCAGATGTAGTGAAATCTTGGGTTCGTCCAGTTAGACTTTCATCAACCAAGGAGCTTCTTCTTGTAAGAGCGCTTAAACTTATTGCCTCAACATCACCTTTTTCTTCAGATAGTGACATTAATTCACATATAGGATGCCGAAAGGGGTGGATATGCTGTTGGAGCGTTCAATGTTTATAATCTGGAAGGAGTTGAGGCAGTTGTTACTGCTGCAGAGGAAGAACAAAGTCCTGCCATTTTACAGGTTAGAAGCTATGGACAACAAGACATGTTCAATTTCAGAATTAACTTCTTTCATAAATATATCCATCCAAATTCTAGACCTAAGCTACATAACTATGTGTTTTTGCAAATTCTTTCCATTGTCAAGATTTTCCACTACCAAAAATGGGAAAACTAGATGTTTGAAAATGGCTTTTACATGGGGATAAAAACTGATTGACACAAAATTTATGAATAGAGTAAATCTTTCCACATGTCTGATCCCTCAATAGAAGGCTTCAGTTTACATATATTAAAAATATAAAGAAAATTCATTATTATTCATTTTGGCGTTAGAAGCCTGATCTTTGGAATATTTTTTTAATTGATTAAAATTGTGGGCTCTTTACTAAAATTTACTCCATTTTCCAGATCCATCCTAGTGCTTTGAAACAAGGAGGAATCCCCTTGGTCGCATGTTGTGTTGCTGCTGCTACGCAAGCTAGTGTAAGTGTGGACAATATACCTTTTAAAAACAAAAGAGAAGAAGAAGCAGCATTTTTCATATTTTATATAATGCATTTTCTAGTAGTATCTGTAACCTGTTGGACATGAATAGTGATCACAAACGGGTATGTTTGGTATGAAGGATATGAGTTGGCTTTCTACAGGTTCATATTTGAATATCTAAGTTTTAAAGCACTTAATTTGGTTCTAGGGTCAAAACTTAGATATTCTTTATGTAAAGGATATTTTTGGGGAAAAAAAACCCATTAGTGAGGACATATTGATTTTGTAATGCATAGATAGATATATCCATATAGATTGAACATCCCATTTTGGTTTGTTTCTTGCTATGCAGCTGAAAAAGTCCATGGGCCCAATAAACATGCCCCAGTTAAAACACATTCTAGTCAATTTTGAGAAATCCTGCCATCAAGTTGGCTGGGCTTCTATGATCACACCATGTGTTCATTGGATGTTCATGATATTAAATGCAAGGATCCATTTGATGTCTTCCAAGAAAATGGAATGTTTGATATCACGACAATTTACTTTCAAGGGTATTGGCAGGAGAAGTGGAGTGCTTTTTCTGCATTAGTTTTAGGTACTGTTCGGGTGGTTTTATCAGGAAGGATGCAAGAATCTTCAATGATGAGGTGATGGAATCTTTTTTCTGGTTACAATTTCTAGGTTTGACGGAAGCTCTTAGAGCCTCATTGCCCATTTTGATGGGAGCCTTTAGAGCCTTGTTATGATAGATTAAGATTTAGAATTGAACAGGAGAAGAAAACAGATACCTACATTCAATCTCCCCCATACCAAACAAAGTATTGGTGGGTCGTGCTAGGGAACTTGGTATGAACAACCATTGGAATGATTATTAGAGACCATCCAGGCAGAGATTTGGACCATTGGAGGCTTCAGAGAGGTGTATTTAATGGGGTTTATAAACTGTTACTGAGGGGAATTTACCCAGATGCAAGGGGCATTTCCAATCATAGATTCCGTGGTTGATGGGCTTGCGGAGTGCGCTGCTAGGTCCCGAAAAGCTTTCATAGGTGATTTTATATATAATAAGATATGGTTTCTTATCAAATTTTATAACACACAAGTGTTGTTTTTATCTAGTTTTACTTGAAGGGTCTTCCTTCTGCTGGTTTTTCAGTTGTCCAATATTAAATTTTGCTTTCTAAATGAGTGTTAACTGTTAAATGATGCTTGTTTAACTTTAGCATTGGTTAGAAATTTGTTTGGGAATGAAATAATTGGGATTATTTTGATTATTAATATATAGAGGATGCATTATGGTGCATTAGTGCTATGTTAAACATGCATTAATGCGACATAACATTCAATTTTTTTGCATGACAGGTTCCCATCACTGTTCACTTTGATCATGGAAGTTCCAAGAAAGAGCTGGTGGATGTTCTTGAGCTGGTTAGTTGGTTGCTTGTTTTCTTTGAAAGACATACAGTATAGTTCTATGTGATGGAAAGGAAAGAAAAATGAAATATAAGTGAGTTCAATAAATTTAATGATTCTTCTCCAAAATTTTCCTTTTTTTATTTAGAATGATTTTCTTAATGAAATTTTCTAGGTTTTAGGTCATTCTTATTATATTATATCTTCCTTCATGTTTTCCATGACACATTAAATAAGGAAATTTGTGATTTTTTTTTCCTTTTTTAATTTTCCATTTTGCCTTGTATTTATTTTCCAAGATCCAAGTGGAGCGTATATGTTTGTTTGACGCTATACGTTGGTATTGCCAGCTTGATGTTTGGTTCAGCTATGCAAAGCATCATCTTATTAATCAAAATGTGCTTTGAAATCGAATTGTTTCAGGGATTTGATTCAGTTATGGTAGATGGTTCTCATCTTCCCTTCAAGGATAATATCACATACACAAAATCTATATCACTCTTGGCACACTCAAAAAATATGATGGTGGAAGCTGAATTAGGAAGATTGTCAGGAACTGAAGATGACTTAACTGTTGAAGATTATGAAGCAAAGTTGACTGATATCGATCAGGTCACTGCTCTTTCAAATAAATCAAAATCAACATTGTTTTTTCTCTTTTTAAGAATCCCATTATCATCATAGTTGGTCATCTGTGTGAATTGCAGGCTCTAGAGTTCATTGATGAAACTGGTATAGATGCTTTGGCAGTTTGTATCGGAAATGTCCATGGAAAATACCCTGCAACTGGCCCAAATCTCAGACTTGATTTACTCAGGGTTAGTAGTCATAATTTACATTTTTCATTGTGATTGAGATTATGCTAATCGAGTCAGTACATTTTACTTTGTGCACTTGGTTTCAAGTATTTTTATTCAGTATTCTGTTATTCTATGGACACCGAATTGCCTTCATTATTGTGAAGCATGATATTCACATATTAAACACAAATCCTACAAGCTTGAACTTTTGGGAGAGTTGGTTATTTAACATGGTATCAAAACTTGGTTTGGCGAGAAGGTCCTGGGTTTGAGACCTTTCTCTACAATTTGAATTTTCATTTGTTGATTTGAAAGTCCATAACGGACTCTAACTATTGATAAAACCAGTCATACACATCAAACCAACAACACAACTGCCTAATCTGAAACAAATCTTTTTTTTTTCTGGTCTAGAACTTCCAAGTAATCACCCTGTCAAATTCCTTTCTTCAGAATGTCCTCTCAAAATTATTGCAGAAATAGACCAAAAAGGACTGAAAACACATTTTTTTCTTTGACACCCATCAAAGAATAGCATTTAATGCTTCTGTTCTTCGCAATAGAAACCCGTCTCTCTTCATATCATTTGATCAGTTTCTAACTTCCAACCTTCTGCATTTGTCCAGGAACTGCACAACTTGTGCTCAAAGAAAGGAGTTCTTGTAGTTCTTCATGGAGCTTCCGGGTTGTCAGAGAAACTCATCAAGGTATACATTATGCATAAACCAACTTTGGTTAACAGATCTGTGGACAACATCATTGACATGAAACTGCTTACTGCTCTGAACAGGAATGCATAGAACGAGGGGTGACGAAGTTCAAACGTGAACACAGGGTCAAGAGAAGCTTACATGGAGGCACTGAGCAAGCCGGGAAAAGACCTAGTACATGTTATGTCAAACGCAAAGGAAGCCATGAAAGCTGTGGTTGCAGAGAAGATGCATCTGTTTGGTTCAGCTGGGAAAGCATGAGAAAAAAATTCTGCATTTCCCAATGATGAAAATGAAATGGTTGAGTCAAAAAGTAATATAAATGACTCATCATCATCCCACAAGCTGTGTAATTCTCTCTTTTGTCCTTGATATATATATATGCCTTGCCATTAATATATTTCATTGGCATGGTTTAATTTTCTTCATTCCTTTTGTTTAAAATATCCATTATTTTAGTTTTATCAATCATCAGGGCTCTTATTCTCCATTATAGCTCTTTACTAGGAGGGTTTTTTGTAGTAAACAGTTGATTTCTTGAAGTGATTATGCAATAAAGCATCTATTATTTGCTTTGAGGCTATGTTTGCCTGTTTGGAATGATGGTAATGTTTTTTTTTTTTTTTTTTGACATCTATTCACTTTATATTGCAATGGCATAGTATTCTTTTGTATACCCATCCCCTTTTACCATTTGAGCCTGATAATGTAATGTTGTTAAATGCTTAGTTTGTTTTAAAAATAAAATATTATTGGTATTTTTTTTGTAATTTGATCAAAATACTTTGTACTTTATGTTAACAAACATGATATTCTTATTCAACCAAAATCGAAAATTGGTATTTTAATGATATGGAGTTTGGTTTGGTGATCAAGTTGATCCCATTTCTGGTTTTTAATAGTGCATCATACGTGCATGCATACGTAAAATGTTACATATGGGAGAAAGTTTATGATACTTGGGCCCCTTAGGCTCCTCTTAATATAGTAAACCTTTGAGCTCAAAGTTGATAATATCTACATGGTTTGATTGAATTGTTACAAATAATATTAGAGTCGATCCCTGACCCCGGTATGAGGGTCTATTCCATTTAGCCTCGTTACGAGTGTTGTCACATCCCATATCGAATAGAGGAAAACCTCCTCTTAATATAAAAGATGTGTTTTAAAGCAGTAAGGACTCATTGGGTTTAAAGCTAACAATATCTACATAGTTGGACTTGATTATCACATAAAAAGTAAAAACTGTTAAACAACCAACTTTCTTAAAAACTCTTAAATTTGTAGAATTTGAATATCCTATTCTTAATAAAAGCTTATTGTTCTAAGACAGAGAGAAAGGAAATAGGGGAAAATATAATAATAATAATAATAATAGTAGAGCATATTTGAATTGGCCACAATGAATCCCCACATTAATTCTGTAATGTGGGGATTCATATTCATAACTATGATCCCAAGCCTTAGACATGTTGTGTATATACTTGGGAACCAAGTTGTTATTATTATCAACTCAATTCTTCCTATA